>JAPQRQ010000001.1:16638779-16660939 GCA_037367365.1 Apogon talboti
GGAACTAGTTTAAACCACTTTATACCCAGTGTTTTAACACATATTTAATGGTAGAAGAAAAAAGATGATGATTTCAGTATTGTAATAAAACCGTGTGAGAACTAAAGGAAAACCTGACAACCCATAGACATCTGAAGTGAGTCTGACTACACTTTTTAAAAAATATGTCAGAAGACAAAAAGGCAGAAAATCCACAACAGTGTGATTTGTATTAGATGCTTCCTGTTTTTTTCATTGTATAAAATGCTCATTGTAAGAATATCTAAAACTACCAGATACAGGGTGGTGGAGTAAATAGTACAAAATGGCAGAAAAGATACAAAATTGTTCATGCAAAAATAGTAAAAAAAAAAACACCCAAAAAAACAAAAGTTGTACTTATAGTATACATATACATGAACAATGTTGTATCTTGAATAAAAACTCAAATTACAGATGTGGCTAGTGGTTAGTAGTAGTTAGTGGTTAATCCCCCATATCATATCAACATCATGTGCAACCATATTGCAAATATGAAAACAATATGTCTGTATGTCTGTACAAAAAAAAGTAATTTAATAACAGATACTCATTTATATTTTCCTGTTTCACTCTTATATGTTCTGCCTGTCTTCTGTACTTTGTTTTCTGTATTTTGCTGCTGTAAACACTGCAATTTCCCCACGGTGGGATCAGCAAAGTCATATCTTGTCTTAAATTATCTCATTACTTTTCTATAAATGAAGTGTCATTGGCAGATAAGACAAACTGTTAAAGGCTTTCATTTACATTGAGCAAATACTCAGTGTGATTCCAGAGGTTAGTTTGCATCACCCTGCAGGAGCACAGTCATTACAACCTAAAGAGGAGGGTATGGAAACCTTTTTGTAATTGAATTGTTAGAGGAACTGTGGGAACCCTGTGATTATGACTTATCAGCAGCCTTATCACATGAGTCCTTTCTATACACAGAACAAAAGCCCAGATAATCCTGTTGCAAGTTCTAACCTCTCACTTCATAATTTGGCTTGTCTGAAAAGTGCAGGGCCCCTCTAATCTTTTCTCCACGGTGGAAAAATGCCTTAATTCCACTTAATTCTCTGTTATTATCACACTATGTGACTTGTATAAAAGTTTTACCCGCCGTTCACATTCTTTAAAGGTTCAAGACCCTGCAGCTGTGCATTAAAGTGTGTTTCCGCTCTCCCTCAGGTCGGCAGCAATGACATTGAAGGGGTCAATATTATCGCTTTTAGGCAAATCAACCAGTTTGACCTCAGTGGAAATGTCATCACGTCCCCTGAACATCTCCCAACACTATCGGTAGGGCCAGCTGACTTATTTCATTGCTTTAGAACCATATGTATCTCCTCTGGTTGTCAGCATTTTTCCACTTTTCCCTTGTTTTTTTCTCTCTGTACAGGTGAAGCTGTATAAGAGTGACAATCTGGACAATCCGATCAGCAGTGTGTCTCTGGGACAGTCCCTCTTCTTCCACTTCCCTCCTCTGGACAGAGATGGAGAGGTACCAGCTTGTACATACATATAAAATGGAAGCTGGGTTTTATTGTGTGCCAAAGTACATTTCCTTGAAGAAATTATATGCAGTACTGTATGTCTACTTTCAGATATTTGAAAAAATGACCTAAATACATCATTAGTGTATTAAGAATGAAGAGCATTGAAATACTGCCAAAGATGACAACGTGTTGTAGGGATATAAAGTAAAACTATTCACATTGATGGGCCGTGGGATCAGACAATGACCAGATGGGGAGAGAACCGCTAAGAAACCAATTTTAGAGTCAAAGAAAATGACAAATAAATAAAAGCTAGAAGCACTGTTGTAGTTTTCACCACTGGACACAGCTGTAAATGAAAAGACAGGAGTTTGATGTTAAAATCAGGGTTCCTTGTACACGGAGGAGTTTGATTCTGAAGCTTATGAAGATATAAATTTATTATGTGATGTTATTGTCTTGTTTGTTGATCCGCGGTTCAGACTAAACTGTGACACCTCTGACCTTGTTTGGACGATTCCAAACAGATCTTTAGTTTAGCTATTGACAATGCAAACCTTACAGAAAACTGAGGTGATATGTGGTTTTACTGAGGCTGTTTTCTGAGCTAAGCTAACATAGCTATAATGTAAACTATCAGCTGATGCAACACATGAAGAATATAAGAGACAGTTATTTTGACCGACTGTCAAAATAAGCCACTATGAGTTTTTATTTGAAGAAGAAAACTTGATGATACCACGATACAGATGTGTATAAACACTGAGCTTTATACTCTATTCAGTGAGTGATACAGTCTGTGGATACATAGCATTAATTCATTGGTTGTCCTAAGTGTGTTCTGGTGCAAGACCTTCCCTAGATGTTGTGAGTTTGGAATATCAATACTACATATAACACCTTTAATTTGACAAATAAAATGATATGTGCTGCTCTTAGATCCATAGTCTGTCTTATTTTTTGTTTCCAGAGCTATGTGCTGATGCTGTACTCCACGCTGTCCCGCTCCCAGTACGACTTCACTTTGCCTCAAGTCTCCTTCACCTCCATCGGCTACCACAAGCACATCACGCTCACCTTCAACCCCACCGTAAGATACACACACTTCCTTTTTAAACAAAGATTTTGCCCAGACCATAAAATTTCTGTGGGGGAACACCATTCCTTCCTCTCAGCCAAGAAGTCCAGTAATCCTGACTTAACATGAAGCATGGGCTGTGCAGTGTTTGGCAGTGTTTTGGTTCGACTCTTTGTTTTGGCATCGTCTCAGTGCAGATTGTGTTTTTCTTCTTCTACAGCGTAAAGTGCCTGACCAAGATGTTGCCCAGGGCTCCTACATCGCTCTGCCACTCACTCTGCTGCTCCTGTTAGCTGCGTACAACCATGAGAAGGTAACACAGGGAAACAAAAACAGCTCCACATAATCCAGAAAATATTTCAAAAGTTCAAGAGCACTTCATATGTAAGGATTTATTGTACGAGTCTGTTTATTTACTAGAATAATTCCTGGCATGTGACCTTGACACCGAAAAAGCTGTACTTGGGAATGGTTGTAATGGAACGTCGCGGCTCTACTGACTGTGTATGTTTTAACCAGAGCCTGTTCATTCCAGTCATTCCTAATGGTTACACTTTTGTTATCAACAGGTTAAAAGTTTAAGTCTTCTTAATTGAAATCTTTGACACTGTATGCACCTTGACTTTTGCAGAAGTGTAAACAGTACTGTGCCAAAGTCTGAGGCAGCCATTGGGTTTGTTGTAGCAAGATTATAGTGGTATTTCTCAAATCTCTGCGTCAGAATACATCTGGATTATAGAGGACATATGTAAGTGACTTAAAAAACTGAACATATCTTCAGTTCTTTTATGCAGACAATGACAGTTTTACAGCATACATTTTCCAAATGTTTTACTTTTTGGACTAGAGGTCACACTAAACACAGACTTTTCCCTATAGAAGCCATTTAACTCAGATTCGTGTTGTATCTTAAAGTGATACTAAACACTAAGACATGTTGTTTTTTTGAGCTGGAAATACTGAATTTTATTACTTTACTGTGATGAAACTCATCATGGCTGGTGGTAATGCAAATATGTATCAGCATATGTATAAAAAGTGGAATTTTCTAGGTAAAAGCAAATGACTTGTATTGTACTTCCGGAAGGGCAGGAAGAGTCTGCCAAATATGGTTCATTTCCTGAAGAATCGCTGTGTTCAGAACCAGTGGCTTCTTCTGAGGATACATAGCTGTACGCCTTTGACCGCTGCCTCTTGTATCTAGTTTGGTTGGCGGTTTGGATCTGCAGTAACATACTTGAGTATCAAAGTTGCACAGTTGTGACCACAGAGCTGCTGGTATGAGTTAGGATGGTTTTCAAGAGTGCTTTAGTTCCCTGTGGAACTCTATAACGGCAAGGTAAAGGGGAAAAAGTGTTCCCAAAAAAGGACTCCAAATATAGCATACACTTTAAGTGATTTATTTTTTAGGCAGGCCTTTTTTAGTCGGTAAAGATGTACAAAGGCCCAAACTAACCCTTTGGGATGGTTGTATGGTTCTGTGTAGGTGTCTTTGATCCTCTGTCCTGTCTCACATCCACACCAGCACCTCTTCGCCCTTCTCTAAGCCTCTGATTTTGTAGTAAAATCGTGCAGCGGACAGAGTGGGCCTCAAAGTTGGGCGCCATGGTGATGCAGTGGATAGCATTGTCGCCTCACAGCAAGAAGGTCCTGAGATTGATTCCAACACCAGGAACCTTTGTGTGTGGAGTTTTCATGTCCTCCCCGTGTTTGCATGGGTTCTCTCCGGGTACTCCGGCTTCCTCCCACCATCCAAAGACATGCACTGATAGGTTAATTGTCCATAGGTGTGAATGTGAGAGTGATTGGTTGTTCGTCTCTATATGTCTTTGTTGTTTTTACAGGGTTGTAATGAGCATCTTCCAGGGTATCCGCGGGGTCTTAAAAAGTCTTAAAATGTCTAAAATCCAATGATTTGAATTTAAGGCCTTAAAATGTCTAAAGTTTTCTTAAAATCTCCTAAAATGTCTTAAATATGATTTTGAAAGGCCTTAAAAATGTATTAACTTCACTTTTATTCAAAACAAATGCGTAAACTTCAGTCTCGCTTGGAAATGTTGCGATTTTTGAAGACGCTATTGTACTTTTTTTGCCAGTATGGATGTGAAATGGGTCTTAAATTGTATTTATTATGTTCTTAAAAAGTCTTAAATTTGACTCATTGAAACCTGCAGAGACCCTGACCTTCATTTCACAGTCTATTTATGAAAGAGGAACTTCACCCCGCTTTTTATTTTTCTTAATTAACCAGGTAAGATAGTTGAGAACTGATTCTCATTTTCAATAATGACCTGGCCATATAGCAGGAGGCGGACTATCATTTTATATAGCGCCGTACATCTCGGTAACTCGCCCGGACCTTGTTTTCCAGGTAATCCCCCTCCTGCTACAGTTGGTCAACCGCATCCAGGGAGTGAGGAGCATGGCCCAGGCCAGCGGGGACAGCGCCGCTCTGGACGAAGCCAAGCGCCAGGCCAAGAGACAGAAGGCCAGGCGCACATGAGGACGCAGTCCACAGCTTTGCAAGGTGCACCTCAGAACACACTCTAAACGGTACGCTATCACCTACGATCACAGCCTCAGGGAGCGCTGTGTGTTCACTCAGACAAACGTGGGAAGTCACTGAACAGACTTTTGTGTCACTGTGTGATTATCGGTGGTAGTGAACTGTTTAGCTCACTGCGGTGTGATCTGAACGTGGGTCGAGCAAAGTCCAACGTGAAACCCCTCAGCATGTGTTAACCACCGCCTCATCAGCCACTCGGATCACTGGACTGACAGCTGACACTCGACACACTGTTTTTTGGTTTTTTTTTTTCAAAACAGTCATTGACAAAAAAAAGTTGTCTATACTTGCGATAGAATTTGAGCCATTTTTATACCTTTGTAATATATCTAGGTCAACTGAAAGCTTGTCTTTTTAAAACACTCGTGTGCTTTTGTTATCAGTCTTAATATTGTTTAGGACTTCTCAGGCACCGTGGACAAATGTGTGTGTGGCCACCAGCGCTGGGAGTCACTTCAGTATGATTTCAAACTACATTTCACAACAAAAAACACAGAAACAGGTTTTTTTTCCATCAGATGAGATCTACTCTGACTTGAACAGAATTAGCTTTGCAGTCCAAAGTTTGAAAGGGTTTGAAATAAAAATCTGCTCTCAACTTACCTTTTAATGCCACTGCCACAGGAGATGCTGTAACTGCTAACTACGACGGATCGACAGCCAAACAGGGTTGACAAGCTGCTGCATTATACCACTGTCAGTCATGTCATACCACTTCAATGTAAAACACCCACAAGTTACCGTAATGCACTCCACTTCTGATGGTATTTTATAAGCTGTTAAGTGTGACGCAACATTGACTTTGTGTCAGTTTCTCCATTAGCTCAGGAAAGTGATGGTGGATAGGATGCTGGAATATTCTATTTGAAAAGAGTGTGTGGTAAAAAAAAAAAGTAGTTTTTTGGGGGGCTGGGGTCGGGGTAGGTAGTTATCGGGGGAAACTAATGATTAATTGATTAATTTATTAACATGTCTAATCAGATGTGAATGATAACCAACTTTGTATACTTTTGTCTGAATTGTCTTTCAGGAGTGTGGTTGTTTTGTGAACAATATTATGTCAGATGTGTCATATACTGTTTCATAGAGTGACATTAAATTAAAGAGGACGTACATCCTCTGAAGTGAAAATTAATGAACTATCTACTCAATATCTGACATGAACTTAAGTTTAACTTGGAAAGATGAGGCAGAATTGTAATTTCATAAGCTCACTGTCTTACCCCTGACCGGCATAATACACAGTAAAAACTATGGATCCCAATTATTTTCTTTTTTGTATTAAATTCTGTTCTCAGATGTGGCAGGCTTTGACAGGCAGATGAAATGACCCATGACTCTTTTCTGTGTTGACAGATATTCCAATTACTCCACTTTTGAGTGGAGTGTATTAGCGTTGTTCGGAAGAGGTATAATTGTCATTTGGTCAGAATTTGTTAATTTTTTTGGATAATGAATAAAGTTTGACTGGAAGGAAACCAAATTGACTGTTTTGTGTGTTTGCCTGTGGGGGGCAGTATAACGTTTGGTTTTACATGAATATTTTATAGACAGCTCAAGAGAGTTACAGCTTTGATGATATATAAAATGATTCCAGGACATTTTAAAAGTTGTTTTGTATCAGAAATTGTCTTCTGTCCATGAAAGATTCCCAAGTGACTGACTGACTGATCTTTCTTTATGTTTTTCATAGGCAGCATATGGTGTTAGTGTAAGTTTTAGTGTACGTCATAGTACAGCAAACATGAAGTGAATGGTTTTCTGTGCAAGAGGCTGAATTTACTTTAATAGCAGAGCTTCCTGTAGAGACTACATTACTAATTTTCACTCTGAATCTTGTTAAAAGGTAAAAAAGGAAGTGGTAATGTAAAGCATAAATTCACAGCTTTCCAGCCTGTGAGCATTGCCCCGCTGTCCGTCTACACTGTCTGGTAGATTATATAGAGATGTGTCATCCAGCTGACTGCAGAAGTGTTATGTGGAAATATGACACGCCATCGGAGCGGCTGAACACATCATATGGAGAATCTGCTTCTGTGAACAAAGACCAGATAGGAGGTAGTTATACCAGTTATAACCCTCCTGACCATCCTATATTGCATTCCACAAATTACAAACATTATTTATGCAAACATACAGCTAATTAAAATGCAGTAAGAGATGTACGTGTTGAGATGTGTAAATGTTTGCTACATTTGGCATTACAGTGTGGGTGGTTCATGATGTACACACTATAAGACAAACATGTTTATTGCACATAGTCACATAGAATATGTGTGTGTGTGTGCATTTATCTATATTTAAAAATGAGCTTTAATTTGACATTAAAAATTTCTATTGTAAATAGGTGTTGGTCTGCTCCAAGTTGTAAATGTTAGTATCAGGGTTTTTGATCAGATTCGCAGAGAGGATGTAAAAAAATCTCATGATGCAGTTTTGATCTTTTTATCTAGGAAAAAAAAAAGGTGTCGCTGGTGTTTCCTGGCATATATTTAGAGGTTCAGCGTGTGATATCTCCTGATTATCAGTGGAGCTGCAGATTGCAACCAACTGTATATCCCAGACACCCTCACCTGTAGTGACGGTAAAAATTGTGGAAGCACCTCATTACAGCAAGTGTTTTTTTTTTTTGTTTTTTTTTTTCCAGTTTTGGGTGTTTTAGTGTAGGACATATGAACTCTGGTCTACACTCAAACAGTAGGTGACAGTAATGCACCTAAATGGAAGTCCATTCCAAACAGCTGTATAATCATGGTAATGCAACAAGCAGATTCCATCCCCCCGGAGTTATAAACTGTATATTCTATGGGAATGACAACAGCTTTCATTTTTGTCTTATATTTCCTTTGTGCTTCCCCTACAGTGAACCTTTTAAACTGACCAGCACTTTTACAGTATGACTTTCCTTCTATGCTTCTATGCTTCTTCATAGTTACGCCAATGACATCCCTTGTGTTCCTAATGTTCATTCACTGTCATGTTTGACTTTCACTGTGCAGAGTGATGCCTTTGCAGAGTTTGACATTGAGTGTTTTCTTACATTCCTATGCTGAATGATATCTGTTTCTCTGTGCATGAATGATGTGAGAACCTGAAGCCATCACTGTACTGTGATTGATAGTCAACTTTTATGGAAGCAGGAGAGATCTAGATCCTTGCAGATAAAACTTTAAAAATTTAAAAGTATTTGCATATTAGAGATTATAAATGTTTTTAATGAGAATGAAGGGTAAAATGTCATTTCGACAATTGTATAATGAGGTGATTTCAATATTTGGTGGAAATCCACACACTTGAATTATTATAATATACAAATTATTTTTATTATATTAAGCATGAATGCATTGGGCCATCCACCTTTTAGAATTTCTCCACAAGTTCTTTTTTCAATGTACTGACCTCATCTACTGCTCTTTTGTTTTGATGAGATACAGTTATTTGGTGTGAGCCACTAAGGCTACATTCAGACTGCTGGCAAATGTGACCAAAATCTGATTGTTTTGCTCATGTGACCTGTATCCGATCTGTGAAAGACAGTTTGAACAGCACAAATCCGATTTTTTCAAATCTGACCCAGGCCACTTTCATATGTGGTCCTAAAGCCAATACGTATCTGATATTTTGCAATGATTTCTTGCTCACTTTCTAGTACCTCATTCAAAGAACTACCTCCTGTGTGCCTTTTACATCTTCTTAAATACCTAACCATTTGTTTTCCATGAAACCCGTGGGTAAAAAACAAGCTGTTCCTCCATTGTTTTCTGAACTGTTGTTTTGAAGCCAGATGTTGGTGTTTTGGCTCTTGCCATGTTGGGTATTTAGAGCCAGAAGTGACCATGTTTGATCAAAGGGTTGGAGCTGCAGGACTGTGATATATGACTAGTGAGCTAATGCTCATATTTGGACAAAAGGGGTGGAGCTATGGGAATACAAGGGGTCAGAGCTGTCTGGCAAATGGTAAACTTTATCAAGTACTGTGCAACCAAGCTATTTTACAGTGTTGTTAGTAAAACCCATTAACCACAACTACAAAATACAAAATACACTTTAACCCTGAAATTCTGAAAGTTTAAGTCAACAGGCAAGCTTGAACTAAGATCCTCTTGACAGAAGAAAAAATTTAGAGACAGACCACCAATTTACTTCCAGGTAAAATGTATGAGACCAGAAGGAGTCCTGGAAAAAAATGACTGACTTTATATTTTTTGGGAGAAGTTCAGTGTAAGTCTGTGGGAGCCAGGGATTTTTGGAATTGAGGTCTTGGCCCCATTTGGCATTTGGAGGTTTTGTTTGTGTAACATATTTACCACAACTACAGCTGCCTGTCAAGAAAAAAAAAACATGTTTTTGTAAATAGAAACTTTGACAGTCCAAATCTGTGGGTGAGTTGTCATACATTGAGTATAAAACAAATGAGACTAGAAAGACTGTTGCAAAAAACATATTGATTGTATAAGTTTAGAAAGTTTAGTGCAAGTCTATATGAGAACCAGGAGTCTTTAGCCAAAATCTGGTGGCTGTAAGTGGTATTACACTTTAAGATACTTCTCCTTTTGCAAACCTGCAAGAAATCTCAATGGATTTTAAGCAGCATGTATTTCAAGAAGTCCAACGTTCACTGCCACTATACCTCTATTTTTGGTCATCCCTAATCCCGGAGAAAAATATTTGTCTCTAGTTGCTAAAGGCAGGTCTTTGCCAACTGTGTAGGTGACAACATAGCAGACTTATCTGAGCTTTTGTTTTGTTTACCAATAAAAGCTTTCAAAATTATTTCAAAAATAAGTTTGTGTCAGCAAAGACGTCAAAACAGTTGATGTCTAAACAGCCAAAATCATTATTTATGAGACATTTTAATCACAGAAGTAAATGTATGTGGTTTTCTGATGTGTACTCATGTAGTTTTACAGTCAGCCCTCTCTTCTGTGGTCATGTCATAGGGTTGTATTATTGAAATTTAGAAAAGTGCTTCCCAAGGACCATAAAAAAATCGGAACTGGTTCTGTGTCTGCTGCATTTGCATCTGCGTGTTACCTAACATGACCTTTCTCTATTCATGTCACCCCACACTCTAATGACTTGCTTCCCAGCCTAAGTCACCCCTACCAGTCATAATGCATTGGCCAGGACACAAGTCATCACAGTGCAGAGGAGGGAGGAGGCGGAGAGTGGCGCAGCACACCGTCTGTGGCACATTAATACCAGACGCTTGATGAGAAGGCCAGAGAGGGAGAGGGGAATTAAATATTCATAGGGGATGATGACAAGATGGGCAGCGGTGAGGATGATGTGTAATAGTATCTACTGACTTCTTTTTGTGGGAGTTGAAGTCTGTGTGTGAGTGTGTGTTTGTGGAGACACAACCCAGACGGATTCTAACTGCCAGTTTCTATCAGTACAAGAGGTGTGTCATGTCGCCCTTTTATGAAACCCAGAGCCTACTTACTGTATGCTAGATGTGATGATAACTGAGGTGGCGGCTTCACCACTAATGTAATCAGAGAGACTGACAGGGCACAAGGCCTTAAAAGGTTTCTAATTCTACACATATTATGTCTCAAAAAGGATTTCACTCCCCAGGCTTATTCACAGCTGCACTGATAAGAGCAAACTTCCAAAATATTACAGTTTATTGCAAATACATATTTGTGCTAATACATATAATGGGTTTCAACCTTTGGGAACTTGGATCTCACAATACACCAACAGCTTTTTTTTCCCCCTCAATAACTCTAATCCCTCACAGTTACATTCATTTTGTAATTTAAAGGTCTAGTGTGTTAGCTTAGGGGGATTTTGAAGGCTCTAATTGTAGAAATGGAATATACTATTTAGAATTATGTTTTCTGGGTATGCAGAAATTGCAAAATTCTGGCCCAAAATTATAATTTGGTCAATAGCTAATGCTGACACCAGTGTTTGTGGTGTTATTTTTCTTCTTTTTGTGCCAGGGAAATCCCCAGTGCTGGCTGTTGGGTCCTTCCTGGGTGGGTACTCTGGCTTCATCCTGCTGTCCAAAGACATGCACTGCAATAGGTTAACTGGTAGTCAGACTCAATGGACTACAGCCCATTGTGATCTCAAACAGGCCCGATCAGTAAAATAATAGCATAATAACCCTTAAATAATAACTCCAAATTTTTCTCTTTGTTAAATTTGGAAAAAAGTTAAATTACATTATGAAAGTATGAATAACCTGAACAACCATGTACGACCTGAAATTTCTCAGCTTATTATTAACACAACTTACAGATCACAGTGGATCTACAAATTCACAAAACATTTATAACTGGAATTATATTGTTAAAATTGCACTTAATTTTCTTACAACATCTCAGGTGGTTCATATTTGTTCAGGTTCTTCGCATTTTATTGTGAAAAGATAGTTTGTAATTTTTTCACATTAAACTAGGTAGAACATTTGGACTTGTCATTATTTATAGGTTATTATGCTATTATTTTATTTGAGATCACATAGGTCTGTATGTGGCCCCTGAACTAAAATTACACCCTTGATGTGTAATTTTTGAACCTTGCAAATTCATTGCATAAGCTGGATTGGACCCCTTGGTGGGCCATATGTTGGACACCTCTGATCAAAACCCTCCATAAGTGTGAATATGAGAATGAATGATTGTTGGGCTCTGTCTCCATATGTCAACCCTGTGATGAACTGGTGATGCTTCCAGTATGTATCCCGCCTTCGCTCATTGTTAGTTGAGATATGGTCCAGCATCCCCGCAAGTCTCTCGAGGAGAGCGTTTCACACACAAAAAGAACTCAAACCTTTTATATAACACAACTGATAAATATCAGCTGTCATCTGTGAAGTGACATCTTTAATGCCTGTGCTGATGTTAACCAGTATCAGCATCCACTGATCCCAATGTTTGGCTGATATATCTGTGCATCCATAAAGTTTCCATTAGTGAATAATCAATAAAATAAGAATTACTGTGCTTTCACTACCTTAGATCTTCACTGTTTATCCCTACAGAGACAGCAGGTTAACTCCACAGAGTCCAACATGTTTCTACCATCATTCAAAATGGACTTCCTTTTCTTCTTTTTCTTCCATTTCCCAGAGATTGGTGTCCCACACTAAAGTGTGTGTGTGAGTGTGTGGGTGTGTAAAATGTCTAATACCTGTTGATCCACTAATCCTGTCAATACATGTAAATATTTAGTGTAAAATGCAGTTTGTCATCTTTTCATGGTCATCAGATATGTCCCATTTGGACGTTCAGAGGCTCTGTAGTGAACATGGAAACACCGTCATCTTCCACAACATTGATTCACCAGTAAAACCCATGGAGTTGGATCAATGACAGTGGATGGAGACACTTGTTTTATCTTCAGTTAATGATACATTTCACAGAAAAAGTTTCTTTTTCTTCAGTTTTGTCTGTTTCTGATATAATAGTCCTCAATTTTAATCTGAGCTTTAATGAACATTTACATGATGAGTGAATTCAATATAGGAAAAAACCTAATTTTTACAGAAAAAAATCTAAAATACAGAGGATAATATTACAATAAATGGTGATAAATCACTTACAAAAGATTCAATACAGAGAAACATTCATTTGGGAGTGGCCACAAAAGTAGGACTAGGTCTTGATGGGTTAATATTACTCGCCGAACATTTAATTCTGTAATTCTATTATAAAACTATTCACATAGTCAGTTTTTCAATAACATTTATGTGTGTTCATGTGTTGTTGTGAAGTCTGTGTAGGAGTTAGCGTTGTAATTGACATTAGCTGATAGTATCCAATGTTGTACATGTTGCCTTGGTAGAGGAGCAGAGGTACAGCGAAGAACCTGAGACTGAGAGGTTGTGAGGATTTCCATCTTAAACTTGACTCAAAACTGTTACATAGAAGTCTGTTTTGTTGCAGCTGTTAGTTTAGTTTAGCACAGACGTCTGTGAATGTCAACACATAAATGGCTCCCTGCACCAGACAGACTCCGACCCAACTGTCATGTAACCACATGCAGGTAGTGTTTTAGGTTAAGACGCACTTCTTTTTTTTAATTTCCATGTCCTTGTCTTACTTTCTTTTCCCAAGAGTCAGTCAACTCTTTTTCTCTCAGACATGTGTTGACATTAAGGACACATCTACTTCTCGGTATGAACCTCTGTACGCCTCGTTCCCAGCAGTCCGAGGTGTAAGGGTGAGCCGCATACGAACACTGTCTTCTAATCCTCTGACTGTCCGCAAATCTCTCCTTGAACACGTGTCTGACGCTGACCATCGCCACTGGCTGTTCGCTACGAATGTCCGTTCCCCTTCCCTCCATCCTGCGCGGAGGGTCAACAAGGTGAACTCTCCTCCCTCCGGCCCTTTCCTAGCCTTGTGAGGTCTCGCCACGACTCGTCGGATCAAATGAGCGCTGAGGCCCACTTGCCATTCAGCAAGGTCTCCGTAGCTACTGCCCTGTTGGCTTTAAGAGATTTTTGTTGGCAGGCGCGGTGATAAAAGCACAGACATCATGGTAATAAAAAGGCTGACAGGCTCTGGGAAGGGCTGACTCTCCTCTCATTCTCTCACTCTATCCATTTCATTTTGTCCCATATCTCCTCTCCCCCCCTCTCTCTCATTGCCTCGGCTCAGCTCTTGGTTCCGATACACTGGTGCCGTAGTCTATACTGTCATCTGTATGGTCAACGGAGCCTGACAAAAGGGGAGGAGGAGTGAGACAGAGGGGGCAGAGAGAGAGAGAGAGAGCGATAGAGGGATGTCTGGTGTGTATATATATGGGGGAGAAGTTGATCAGACTCGAGTTGTAAAAGTCCTTGAGCAAAGTCGGTTTGTAGAGGAGGACAAAAGAGGCAGACATGGCTGCCGACACCCAGGAGGAAGCCTCGACTAAAAGGGCTCCGTGTACCGAGACCTTTCTTAGTACATCAGCAGGATGAGCTTTGAATGTTTAATATTTAACACCAGTTCGCAGCGCAACCTGTATCGATTAATGTCCAACCAGTCATTAAAGCTACCCTTTCAGGCCAGGTGTGGGGTTGAGTGAATCTGAACCACAGCAGCACAGAGACGGACGGGTTTTTTTTTTTTTTTTTTTGTGCAAATTGTGTGGTTTTAAATCAAAGTTTTGCCTGATTTATGAACAAAATTATTCATTATATTCCACTACTCTGCATATCTTTCATGGATTCCCAAAAAGTGTGATGTGAAATGTGTGCTGCCTCAGTTATCTATGTTGTACACAGCCGGCGAATTTGAAAAACACAATTTTAATGAGGTTTTTATTGGTTATCTTCAAGGCACAGCTATGGCACACATTAAACAAACAAACAAGATGTTTCTGGACTCCAGTTGTTCACGCATCCTCCAGCACGGTCTGATCAAAACAAGCTATAGAATCTACTGTATGGAGCTGTAGTGTGCAAAAAATGTCATATTTCGAGATGATCAAGGTAATGAATGAAGAAAAACGGAAATAAAGTTTCATCGTCTCACCCTTCACACATTGCTGAGCTTCGGTGGGAGGATACTGATGATGCTGCCAGATACGCCACACACACACACACATGTTTTGATTAGGCGGATATACCTTTTCTGATTAATTGGATCAATTAAGTGGCTGAATAGTCAGCCAAGTGATAGCAGAAGAGGGGTTTTTGTGCACTTTTAAATTTTTAGGTGTGCATTGCATACAATTAGGAGAGCTGTACAGTATGTAGATGTGGGTGTGTGGGTGAGAGGCTGTTAGAGACACTGAGAGACAGAGGGAAAAAAAAAAAAAGAAGATAGGGTGTGTATGTGTGCACAAGGAGAAAAGACAGAATGAAATCCTCACTGACCTCCACTGCTGGTTAGCCTGAGGATGAAGCGATGACACAGTGGGAATGGGTAAGCTAGTGTGGGCGGCCTCTGGTGCAAGTAAGAAGGCACATGGATTAAACACAGTCAGAATTTAAATGCGCCTAGTGCTGCTTTTACCATCAAAAAATCATTAGCACTTTAATTTGCAGGCATTAATATATTTAGTGTGAACAATCAAAGCCGAGACAAGTAACTACCAGCCATTATGGTGCCTTTTAAATAATGTCCCACTGTGCTAAAATTCACAGGAAATCTGGGAGAGATGATCCGACTGTGCAAAAAGAAAACACTACATGTCAAGTGGGAATGGAGCAAAAGCTGGTGGAGTTTCTTTGCAATGACAGATGGCAGGAATAACAAAAATCACATAAATATAACTTCAGTGATGACAGATCAGTTGGAAATGTACATTACAGACACATATTTTCTGACATTGCAACAGATGTAGCACTCGATCCATGTGAAGCGTCTTTTTTAAATCGGTAAAGAAAGGAGATGGGACAAATTCCCTGGAGTTTAGAAGTTGTAGGTGGTGGAGCAAAGCACGTAGGTGGGAAAATGGAAGCTCTCAGTTAAATCCAAACAATCTGAGGATCATTATAGCAATGTGAGAGGTAGATCTCAGACTCAGCCACATGAGTATGAACTGCAGTAAGTTCTGGCGCAGACTCAGTGGGAACCAAAGCTAGAGAAAATCCTGTCAAGCTGTAATACGCAAGGATGTCCTGAGGTCCCGGAGCTGATGTAGCTGAAGATGATTTATCAGATATGTTGATGTAGGAATATGTGAATTGGACAAACTCCAAATGCCAAAGTGAAAAGTAAAATTCAGCGAAAAGCCTCAGTAGACAATATATTTTCAGCATCATCGGGCAAAAGTTTCATAATAACCTTTGAGCATAGTTTAATTTATGTGGTTGGAGAAGACTCCTGTACCTCTTCTTGGCTGTGTTTCCTGGATTTAGAAAATCTATATTTTGACCAATAATTGGGTCTTTTCAGAGAGGAAGGAAAGAAGTTTGTCCCATGAGGCTTTGTGTGATATATGGTAGTCAGCAGAGAGAGACAAAAACATTTTGGTCCCATTTGTCTTCAATTATATTGCATTTGATATCGTCAGTTTTAAAATGTTCTTGCAAGTTAAGAAAATAACAGTTTGACTGTGGAAGTACAAGACGATGATTACGTACAGTATGTGTAAACGGTTAATGAGAACAACTACTCACCGAAGAGTCAAATAAGTAACATGTCCTCACTCTTCACAAGTTCCCTGAGCTGTTAAATGTGTCACTGCCGCTGTCAATGATGCCACACTTGTTATGATTTTCACCTTTTTTTAAATTCTTTTTTTATCATATACTTGAACAATGAAGTGAGGTTAAATGTGTTGAGGTGAAAGCCGTTTGGAGCTGGAGACACATATCACTTTCTCAACTTGTGAAATTATCTTTTAAAGTTACAAACAACAAGTGTTGAAACAGTTTGCCTCTCGCTCTTACCTGCCATACTTTTATTTTTATTTTTATCTAGATAGAACAGGTATTGACAGCAGTATAGCAGCTCCTGTGTCTCAAATCTTGCACTTTTGGAAATACAGTACTACTTATACAGTCATGCACTGTGATAAATTTGGACATGTTTATATTAATCAGCAGACCATTACTGCCCAAGAGAATATCTGCCATTAAATGTACTTTTTTGGTCACATTATTCACAGAATTCTACCTTTATTGGTAACAAAAGCTTTTTTTAATGATGATTTTTTACAGATCAATGTTCATGCTAATCATTTTGGATCCCTGTTTTTCTTCTACATCACTTTGATGATGATTGTTGATGGTCAGAAGTGTCCACACTCAACTTTCTGACCATTTTGAGTAGACATCTGGGTACTTGGAGTACAGTGCATTATGCCGTTACTCACTTACATCCTCAAATTAGTTTAAGAGCAGAAATATGTGACTAGAAACACAGTGCTTGTCTTCACTTTTCATTGTCATCATTGCATCATCTGTCTTTATATTCAGGCAATACTTTGCTACAGGAGGAATGTATATATTTTCCAATTTTGATGTTTGTTTTTTGTTTTGTTTTCATACCTACTGTAGCTTTAAACAATAAACAAGCTACATGTCAAGTATTTACACCAGAATATGTAATATACTACACTCAGGCACAACTAAGAATATATAGATGCAAAGTGAGTCCAAACACGCATTCACTTGATTGCTACAAGAAACGCTGCTTTTTCATAAAGTCTGAGATGCCAAAATCAAAGGAGCACTAACCGTCTAGCTTGGCAGTGTTCAACTATTTGCTACTGAAGTCATGTTTATGCAGAATTTTGTTCGAGCAAAACACAACAGCAGGTGATTTCACTGATCAGTTCCTCCCCTCTGCCTGGAAGAGTGCTAATCAGTGGAATCAAATGTGGTGTTTGCTGCAGACATGGCTCTCAGTGGCACACTGTTTTTTTTTTGTTTTTTTTTTTATCCTAACACACTGTCTTCGTCTCACTTCACATTTTCTGACTCAGTGTCTGTCTCTCTATCACTCTATCTCTGTTTCATACTTTTCTGTCTCCCAAGAGCAGCCATCCTCTCATCTTTCTGCCTTCATACTGTCCATGCCGCCTCTTGCCATCCCTCATGCTGAGGTGTATCCCTTGTCTTCCTATGTGAATAATACATGGCTTCTGCAGCTTTGGATGGACAGAGAGAATAAGATCCCTGGCCCTGGGTTATTCTTCTGTCTACTCACCTCCTGGGACTCTCACGCTTATAGCATATGGCCAGCCACTGAGAGGAATACTGAGCAACCTTCCATAACAAACACAGTCACAATGGAATTGGCACTCCGCCTCGCCCTAATGCACAAACATATATGATAACCTTTATGTATTGTCTGTGTGTGCATGAGGATAAGACCAGAATGTAAAGTGAAATATATTAACTTCATGATCCACTGCTGGGTTATGGTACTGTATTGTCTTTTTTGGAATAATGGGCCATCATCACTTGTAGTCTTGTCTTGGGTAATTTATTGTTCAAATCCTGGAGCCTTCTCTGCATAGTAAACATCTGCTCTCCCCAAAACAACCCATAATGGAGCACCAGCTCCTGGATCCTTTAATGAAATGACAATTACAAATTCCCTCCCCAAGAAGCCCTTTTGGAAACACAGCATCATAACAGGGACAAATGAGAGCAAGTCTCCCTTTAATTGATAACCTCATTACCTATGTCTACCAAGCTATTAACAGCCCCCCGCTCTGTATCGCCCAGGTCACTGGGTCACCACTGGGACTTGCATACGAGAGCAGCCAGCATTAAATTGGTACAAGCTGGCCAGGCCTCCATGCACTACACTAGCTGTCTGCTGTCAAATGGCTCCACCGGACAAACACACAGCTCAACGGGACGGCGCCCGCCACCAGCTGCTCTTTGATAATACAAACAGGGAAAGGGACACAGAGGACTGTTGGACGGAGGGATCTGGCAGTGGAGGTGTCAGGTGTCTGAGATAGTTATCACCAAAGCTGACAATGCTCCTATGCTTCCACTTTGTGAGATGTCTAGATGTGCTTCAGAAGTGTTTGAAGAAGAAGACTCAATAATTCATAAATCTCCATGTCTCATATACCTCTGATGTTGACTATAATTGTCTGGCAGGAGCTTTTGCACGTGTAGCTCTTATGAGATTTGTTAATATTCAGGTCAAAGGTTCAGTAGTTTCACAGGAAGAAATTGGCTTAATGGACAAGACCTAAATGCATATTTTTTTAATTCACAGATTCCAGATGCACAGTTAAAGCTGCTGTTCTTGATAGGTTTTTAGTGTCGTCAGGCAAAAATTTGATCATTATCTTTCAGCATATAGACATGAGACCTTTACATCTACTTTTTCTGTGTGTTTTCAGGCTGTATAAAGCCTACTCCATGATGCCCATAATTTGGCTAATCATATGTTATCAATCAAGTATTGGTTGGGTTTTGTGGTAAAATATATTTTTTAAGTTTAATCTCTAAAACATTTTGGACCTAAAATACTGGATTCGAGGATGACAAGTGTCTACTCAAAGAACACTAAATTTACACAGTGTTTATAAAACTGTGCAGCTGATGACATTTCATCAATGATGACAGTGATTCATCCTTCTCAGAACTTAGACAATGAGCATTTGTCTCTTCTAATAAAAATGTGGAACAAGCAGATGACCTAAATTTAAAACACTACACAACATTATAACCTTACTCACAGACACAACAATGAGCCTTTTCTCTTCAACATTAGGTCTTTTTTTTTCTTTCATGTCAATTCAAATTATTGTTCATACAAACCACAAACTGTTTTAGACACACTTGTCAAAATGTCTTACTGTGTGACTTAGAGATATCCATACTTTTTCAGATGAAGCCCTAAATGAAAAACTTCAGGCTTTCTTGAGACCGAAATATATGAAAAACCCCAAATTTTCAGATTTTTCCACTATCCACAGCAATGCACGTCAGACAAATGTAAGTGTGTCAGTTACAGCTAACATATAACATCAGCAATCACTTCTACGGGCTCCCTTGCAAAAGAGATTTCTAATCTCAATGGGACTTCCTGGTTAAATAAAGGAAAATGAAATTTATGTTCTACGTTAAAGACGCAGACGGATGGAGCGTTCTGTCTGTCCTCTGCGTACATTCCGTATGTAATTCTGTCCGTTTTCCAGGAGCTTGTGGATGCGTACCCAGATGGAGACAGAGCAGTACCACTGGGAACCATGGAGGCAGTGTTGAGATTTGAGATAATAGTTTCCATAAATAGCGGAACTTTTCAAAGAGCAAATGTGTGAGTTGTGCAAAACTACTAACATATTTATGACAACTACCCTTCTTAATATAAACATTAGTAATACCTCCTCTGTCGTTTCAATGTTTGACGTTATAGACTTTCTTCATCCTGTGGGCCGGATTGGACCCTATGGTGGGCTGGTTTTGGCCCGTGGGCCATATGTTTGACACCCCTGATCTATGCAGTGCACCTTACTTTCCAAACCTAAGACATTTTTGTCTATGTGCGTGTATTGATTCAACACAAAGTGATACAGAAAAGACACAAACTGATGTATAAAAATGCACCAGAACACAGGAAATGAAGTGTTTCATTTGAACACTCGGGAGACTCTCCCTCGCAAACCTGCACCCGGCTTTAATTGTAATGATTTCTGGACACGGTTCCGTGACTCACCTGCTTGTAGCTGTTATCGTCCCATAGATTTCACTAGAAATAGTCTCCGAAGCTCATCCATTTCACCTCATCAGTGTTCAGTGATGCTGATCTATTTGTCTTCCCAGCAAAACTACATCATATGTTTGTGCCGCTGTCCGCATTGACAGCTGTCCAATCAGGCTTTATCATCAACAGTGCCGACAGTTAATTCCAAGACCTTAAGATACTTAAAACTCTAATGGGAATTACTCAAAGTCAGAGCTGTCATTAGTGATGAGCTGTTTTTTTCCATCCACACCAAAACTTTTACTCTTCTCAGGATTAAGTACCATTTTAGCACTCATGATGACAGACAGTTTGACTTCAAAGATGAAATAAACCTTAACTCTGCACTATAAAAGACTATCCTGAAGTCCTGACGCTGACAGACAGTTTTAGATTTGTATAAAAATATAGAAAACAGTTTGTTAAAGTAGATGTTTCTGCAGGTGCTCCCTGGTAATATTCACCGCAGTTGAGAATTTAAACTCTGCAGCACTATAACATAAAGTTCGCCATAGGCACAGCATAAATAGAAATGCTGACAGCTAGAGTCAGCCTTGAAATGCAGTCAGATATGGACATCAGTGGTGAGGGTGGATACAAATAAGCTGATCAACAGGATGCTAACCGAGTGTTTCCTGATGGACGCCCACAGGAAGGTGGACTTGAGTGGCAGCTTGGCACCCAGTGGTGGAGAGATCCATCATGTCATGACAGGAAGGAGAGGGCTCTGACGTGTTGGCCTGCCCTGAGAGGCCAGCGCCTGTCAGCTTAATGAGGCTCCCAGTGACAGGTGATGCAGTTGTTAGATTGTGTGTCTGTGTGTGCATACATATATGTGTGTGTGTGTGTGTAGGTGTGGATTTTCACAGACATTGAACAAGTGCCTCGTTAGCATGACTTCCGTAGTTGATATGTTATTCTGGCGTGTCTCCAGATGCCGTGTGCTCCACTTTGATTTGTTTCTCAAAAAAAAAAAAAGAGAAAAAAAAATCACAGATGCTTTTGTCTCCATTTATATCCCTTGTATTTGAGAGGTAACTGCCGGTTTGGTTTTTTTCTTCAGTTCAAAATGGTTCACAAGTGATATTTGTGCATCCGCTGTATCCCTCTAGGATCTACGTCTACAAACCATCTCAACATCCCGAAAGTCCTCACCAAGTTACTCCTACCTGTGTGAGTGCACCAGAAAACTTTGTGTATAAATACCTCTTTGACCTCTCAATTTCTGACCTCCTTTTCCCCTCCCGTGTGCATTTCTGCTTCTGAAACTCCCTCACCTATTCCCCTCAAACCACCCACATATCTTCCTTTCCCCATGTGAGGGTATTAGGTTCACACAGTAGAATATAGATGAATCCAGCATGGACACCTCTATTGATTTCTCCCACACCGCAGACACCGGGGATAATGAAAGGGTTTTCCTTGCTTCTCCCCAATCCTCGCGTCATATTTCTTCAGGAGGTCCACAAGTGGAAGACAAATTGAAAAAAAACGACTCTATCCCACTGATGCGGTAGACCCTGATTGTCCGATATGTTCGCTGTAATCAGAATAAAGTGTGTGGTTTATACTGTAAACAAACAGTGGAGGAACATGTAGACTTATATTAGAGGTGACTTTATGCCAAGGTGATGTTGCCAAGTTAGTAAGAAGTTATTGGTGACAGTAAAAAAGAAAAAAAACAAAACATTGCTGCACAAAGTATACTTAGTGCTGGGAGAACTACTTGTTTTTATTTTCTGCATTCATTCTTTCTTTCAGTCCTTAGTTACCATAGCATTGCTTAAACAACTTTTGTAATGCTTCAGCAGGCAGCAGATGTTTTTCACCTCTACACTCATGGCCAAAAGTTTTGGGAATGACACAAATGGATTGTTTGCTTAAATGTAATTTATTTGTCACTAAAT
>JAPQRQ010000001.1:16672510-16695804 GCA_037367365.1 Apogon talboti
GTGTGACCACACTAGGTGGGAGACAGCCACACAGTGCCAACTCTAAAAGGAAGTGATCTGACTCATTCATATCCATCTGCATTTACTGATTTTTGTCTTACTACATCTCAGGATTTTTTACAGCAAGAACCGGGTGATTTGATCTCGTTTCATCTTGTCATCAAGTTCATGTGTCACTTCCAGCTGTTCCAGGGGGTGTGAATGTGACTGTGAATATCTGTGAAACCTTGTGCTCGTTAATTCTCAAGATTTATTTATACTTTTGCTCTTTATCACGATATAAATATAAATATTACAAGACCACAGCAGTTGTGTGACATGTTTGTTTCGCCGACTGTTTCACAATTACTGTTGCTGTGTTTAGATATTTTTTACCTCAAAAAAAAAAAAAAGCTAACAGAGTCTTGAAACCTGTGTAATTAATCACATTAGATGTCAAGTCTGCATTAATTTTGTCAGTGTTACTGTCATGAGGTAATGCAATGCAGACATTTCAAATCAATCTGCATTACTATGCAAACACAGATGTTAAGAAATAATGCTGACTTGATGTTTAATTGGATGGATTACACAGTTTAAGTAAAGAAAAAAACATGGCTCTGCAATACAGTTGCATGTACTGAATATGTAGTGAATTAACCAATACTTTTATTTTTTATTTTGTACTACATCCAGTTGCAAATTCAACAGTGACATTCTATAAAGTTCTAAATGTAATACAGATAATAGTTGTTATAAACAGAGACTGATGCGAGGTATCATTCATTCGGAGTATTGTTTGTCCTTGAAATATGCGACTGTAGTATTCTTTTAGTTTTGCATCTGCTCTGGTAACCCCTGATTATTTTGTTGTTAACTTGTAAATTGGTTAATGGTATGCATTTTGGCCCTTTAAGATAATTTGAGGCATACTGGGATATACAGGCTACAGTACAATTCTGGGAGGATACACTTTAAAACAGAATGAAAATTTCATAGGCTGCAAAAGCCTAAAGCAGGGAAAACACTCCAATATGAGAATATACATCTTCCTTCTGCTGCTCTCTCTTCTTGGTCCAAATAAGTAATAAAACCCTTGAAGTTTTCAAAAGCTGCCAGGGACTGAAAACATCTACAGATCTAAAGCATTTAATAAAGTTTTTAACCACTCATCCTATCACCAAATGCAGTTTCTCAGCTTTTCACTGGCATCAGATGTGTTTGGACACTCAGACGCTCTGTGGGGAGTGTGGAACTTCTGCAACATTGATTCTCCAATTAAACCCATGTAGTTTGACAAATAGCATTGGTTGCAGACACTTGTTTTTATGTTCAGTTAATGATACATTTTGCTTCAGTTTTCCCTGTTTCCATTTGGAAACGAATGAAAACAAAAATGTCTCGAGGTCTTTAAGAGTTACACATAAATATACATGATCTGATGCTATTTCCTACCATTAAGAAAAAGCTCAACATAGAAGCTTTTTCAAGTTTAACCAATATTTCATTCGCCTTTCTTTCCCTCTTAAAAACATACAACTCTTCCAAAGTTTCAATCTCGGTACATCATGTTGTCATGTCAGGTATGTTGTTTCAGAGTTTCTGATCCAAGAGCAACAGAGACCTTGTGCAGAAACTGTAGTAGTCGTATCTTAAAAGTCAACATTAGTTTAAAATCAATATTAATGGATTTTTACATCCCTGTTATTGATGTGACTCTGACTCAGATTAGCCCAACTGAAGGTGCTTTAAACAAATTAAAGTCAGTCTACAAATATGTTCTCCATCATTGGCCATTGTCTTATTAACATGAGCCCAGCAGCTGTTACATGACAGAGGTAACACAAGACCACTTCACTGCAGCAATCAGACACTACAAGGCTCATTAAAATGTGTTTTTATAGCAAGTGTAACTTTATAAGAAAGGTCAGTCTTTGTCAACTGTTTGTCAGCTTTCTATTAATGCACATATATGTTCTATAAGAAACAAGTGACTAAAGTGATTCATAGATTAATTTTAGGTGACGTAACAGACAGGGACACCACCGAGTGTGTTGCAGTACTTTTCCGTCAGCCTCTATCGCTGGGTTTCCCAGTCCATCAGGGTCACCTCCATGCCCAGCACTACTTGTCTGGATAATTAGCTGCCCAGCCCTTGCTGGCATACTGCGCGTTCCATGGATTTATAGTGGTGAAGGCTTGCCTGGTCTCAGAGGGGATGTATGTGTTTATGTGTGGGAATGTGCCAATGAGGCCAAGGAAGACATGGTTGTCCTACTAATGAGGGGACACAAGGTTATTTATGGCATGCTGGACCTGTGTCACAGATATGGAGATAAGGCAAAACCTGGACAATAAATCATTAAAAATCTGTTTAGAGGTTAGAGGTTTGTGCATGTGTGTATGTGTGTGTGTGTGTGTGTGTGCGACTGCCGGGCCAAACACTAAAATCATCACAGATGGGAGGGCTTTTCAGCACCAGACTGTTTCTCACACTTCTGTTGCAAGGAGAAGAAATGCTCCACCTCTCCTCTTTACTTAATCTTTGATTGCACTCACCAGAAATCTTTTTCAGTGAGTGTGCTTACATGAAATATAACTTCTTTTTTTTTCAGTTTGTTCTGGACAAAACTTAAAAGCTCCTCTACTTTCCTCCACAGTAATGACTAATGTTTTCTTTATTTTCAGTGTGTTGTGCAACATTTCCCCCTTGAGCTGCTTATGGCTGCATGGAGGTCAGGAGGAGACAACTGATGAAATCAATATTGCTTCCTGTTTAAAACGTTGCTGCTTCAATGTTTAAGTGAACACTTACCACACGTACACTAGACCTTTTAGTGTTTTTCTCTTCTTTCGTTTTCTTTTTCCCGTTTTATACAAATGTGAAACAGCTGCATTTCAAGGGCATTTGAGTCATCAGCAAAGGGAAAGGGGAATCGTGAATGGTTCAGAGTGTAAACCTGCAGAAAAGACCACTTTACTTTGATCTATGGGTTATGAAATATAGTCTGAAGGTTTTAAAACATAACCACCAGATAGTAGTTTAATCGACCATCCAAAAAAAAAAGAAAAAAAGGCTGCAGTTTTCAAAGAGCACTTATACTGTCGAAATGAAAAGTTCTTTGTTCGAAAAGTGCTTAAGTGTCTGTGTCCACACGAGCGTGACCTGTCTGACCTGTCTGGGATCTATTTAGACACACGTCTCATCCAGCACAATGTGGAATTAAAAATTGTCTCTTGCTGTAGCATAGACATTTTTTGTCTCTTGAAAACAAAATTTCAAATGAAGTCATGACATTTTTTGTAGCCAGTGATTTGACCTTTGGAGAAGAATTTTTTTATTAAAGTGGAGTGCACGTCTGGCTTTGGATTGGCCATTCTGCTGGGTCTGCCTCCTGCTGACCTTAGTCCTCACCTCACTCTCTTTCCTGCTTCGAGACAAGTTTGTCCTCCAGCAGCAATGTAGACCTTTGACCCTGTGTGCTTCTGTAATTTCGTTTTTTTTTCAGTCAGACTATTTTGCCTTGTTGGGTTTTTCCATGTTGTAGAGTTTTTTCTCCCAGTAATATGGTTAAATGCCTGCAAAAAACCTGAGCTAACGTAACACATCAGATATTTTACCCTCTATTTGTAACTACCCATCTTGTACGCTACTTATTTTTATTAACTGATAGAGACATAGTTTCAGTGCATTACATAATACATTTAATGAGATCATTTACATTTGTGGGCTTGCACATCAGCACTATGTAAACACCACTCTTTTATATTCCACTTATCTTACTGTTAACAATAACTGTTACTCTTAATTTACTCTTTTATACATTCATGTTAATGCAATTATATTTAAAAGTTCTCGAATAACTTAAGTCAAACAAACATAAACTGGTCAAGGGCACACTGGTCTTACAAACCTTTTTACTTTTATGGAAAAAAAGTGAAGTTAAAGAATGACATACAAACTGACAGTACTGTCTAGACATTTAGAAAGCTACTAGCAAGGTAAACGAATGTCTTACTGACTGTAATAGGTTTTTCCATATCACATATAATCTTAATTTAATGTAAAACAGGTTGCCATTGTTCCTATAAATGTTTCCAAAATACTGATTCTACACAGCACACACAAGTTAATACATAATTCAATGGGAACCACTTTCATCGTAACAGTTTTCATATGCAGATTAAGGTTCACTCTTTGGCAAGGTTGATGCTGTTACATTTCAGATTGTAGTTGCTTAGGTTGTATTATCTTGTCCTTTTGTCAGTCACCAACCATAGACCTAGTGAGGGAACCTTATTTTAGGCTAGGGTGTTAAATACATTTATTTCTGATTGTTTACTGTTTTTTTTTTTTTGTCTCTTAATGTAAAGTTATGTCATCTAAGATAACTACAACACAATTCAGGTTGCGTCAGTAAGAACACTCATACAGAAATCTTACTTTGAAGCTTAATTTATTAATCCAAGAACAAGGATAGAATCATTAGACATGGCCATTATTTATTTATTTATTTATTTTTTCCAGTTTTCCTGTTTTAGCTGTGGGTGGTAAAGTACTGCTCGAACATTTTAGCAGAATACTGTTAACCACACTACTCATGTAACTCAAATAACATTCATTCAACATAAACCCCTTTCTCTGTTCTTTATATAAGAATCATATTTTGTCGAGACACGACCTATAATTTCAGTGGAACACTTTACACATGACCAGAAAATACCAGTTTAGCTAGAGCTCTGCTATCATGCTGAATGCTATACTGTCAAAATAGATTTGGAGGCAATGGACTTGCACAATTTAAGGAGAGTTTTTAGAATGACTTAAGCAAAATATGGATATGTATGTTGGTTAAATATAAAACTGAGCTGACTTGGGACCAGAGCTGCAACAGTTACTTGATCAGTTGTCGACAATTTATTTAATCAATAACTGTTTTGACTTTTAACTATTAGATTCATTAAAAAAAAAAGAATCATCTGACTCCATTTGGTTAAATCTAGGTTAGATTAAGTTTCTCTCTTACTCCACTGACATGCTTGTTTTAAAAGCTATGGATAAAACGACATATTAGTAAGAACATTATGTTGGGCTTTTTTCACCATATTCTATAAGACCAAACAATTAATTAGGTAACAGTTATTGAAAATAATTGTTAATAGCAGACCTGCTGGGACTACTAACCCATCTCTTCATCGTGGCACAAAACACCTCTAGCCCTACTGCCTGTCAAATCTAAAAATAAAGTCTCCAATTCCATAGGAAGCTATTAAACATTTGCAAAAAAAACTTTTCCTTTCTATGATTTGTCTCGAAAATTCATTTCACTATCATAGCCCACTGTTTGTCTGTTATTTTGTTTTGTTGACCTGAAAATGAAAAACAAATTATACAAAGCAACACCCTTATTACAAGTTTGTGGAAAGAGTGTCATAGCGATGGCTTTGGTTATTTACGTATTTGTAAAGTGGGCTGCATCCTATTTTATTGCCTCTCAAAGCAGCTCGGCTGAGATCTGACGCTTTTAGTATAAGGTTACATGTCAAGGTTTACTGTTAGGAGTGGCACATATGGCACAATGTCAGTTCATCTATGATATTTTCCAAAGTTTTCTTAGAGTATTTATTCATAATTTCCAACAGCCAACTTAAGGTGGAGCTCCCTGTTGTTACTAAGCGCCCATTAATAAATTAACATAAAAACTGCATCATTTGCTCTTTTCAATGAGGGGTACTGCAACAGATATGAAACTGTGAAAATTGTGATTTAACAGGTAATTAGAGTGTATGTACACACCTACAGGCTACGTCTCCTCCCACAAAACCAGTTTGTGTTCATGCACAGATGATGTCAAACTCTTTTCATTGAATCGTAGACAGTCTCATTTCTCCTGAAGTGCACCACCACATTGCCTCGGGCTCAAGGCCATGTCAAAACTAACATAAAGGTGAAAACTACACACCTGAGCTAGACAGTTTTATATGTAGCTCCTGAGGTTTTCATCAGGTAATTCCCTCAACATACTGTGTCAAATTTCTTCAAAGCTCTTCAAGCTAAAGACGGTGAGAACAAACACCACATGTGATGGAGCGCTGGCAGGAATCAAGGCAATTGCTCGAGGTTTCAGTTTGAAGGATGCACGATGCTGTTTCTTTAATTCTCTTTCATGCAGCAAATGCCCATATCTAAAGAGGGGGAAAGAGGGAAACTTGGGGCAGATGCTAGCAGCTAAACATCAATATGAATGTGACACTGTAAAGAGTTTCATTTTTGGTCCCACTTAATATTCGCTTTGGGCATCTGTTAGCTCCATTTTATGTAGATAGCATTTTGAATGGCTCAGTAGGAAAATGCAGTGTCAATGAATTACATCACATTATCCTACTCGCCTAGCTTTGTCATTCAGGGGATGGCCCTGTCGGACTGTGTACGCCTGGACAGCTTTGGCCAGTCGCCAGCATGTCCTGTTGATGTAGCCAACTTTATCCCCTTTGTCAGTGAGCTGTGACTAATATGAAAACACATCTGACATCTGGGTTACTCAATCTGCTGGTTTTAAATAGATAAATAGGCTCGGTAAAGGATTCATTTGCTCTTTTGTATTAGCAGTTGAAGGGAGAAAAGACATTGGTGCTGTGATAACATAAGGGTCAAAGAACTGCTCTCTGTGTTTCTTTGTGTTTATATATAGAAGACGGAGTAGGCATCTCAAACAAAAAAGGAGACATGTAAGTAGAAATTGTAAATTCATGAGCAACTTGTTTTGGCTTCTTTCTGCAGCCACATGTGTACCACAGCCGACACATGCCAGTCACCAGATTATGGCCTTTAGTGTTTGTCAAGCATGGCAAATGGCAGCTATTCGACTATTTACACCCACGAGCATGCACACAAAATATACGTAATGTAACATGTAATGCAAGTCTCCAAAATGACAAGGATGTGGCACGTCGAGGGGTCCGACAGCATTGACCATTAGACTACTGAGGTTTGATTCCTGGGACTTTACTGTTTTTTTTTCTTTTAATTATTTTCAGTTATCAGTCACAGTTTCGTTAACCTCGGTAGAAAGTCTTTCTACCAGTTTTGCGGGTGCAAATATCATATGCTAATATGCAATATTCTGGTTTAAATAACATGTTGGCTATAGAGCAGGAGTTCAAATCGGTACAAATTCTCTCAACCGTTTACCGAGTGTAAATTGCATGTTTGACTATGGACATCTGTGTGCAAATAACATCTGCCAGCTGAGAGTTTTGAAGTCTTTTTTCCGTTTCAGATTGTTTTATTTACTGGTCATAAAAAGGCTTGAAGCATTAACAGCATTAAATTCCTTGCAAGAAGGCAGCAAAGGAGAAGCCACAGAAAGGCAGAGAAACATGTTCTTTCCATTCCTCACACAACAACATAGCTTTTTATTTATTTATTTATTTATTTATTCATTTATTTATTTATTTGACAGGGACAATGCAGTCAGATACAGTTACAAGCTTGCAGCTGATGTGATGCATATAAGTTTATAGCTAGTGCTAATTTACAACTCCTGTCCCTTGTTGCTTTATAATTTATAATAAATATGATGGTATCCTCTTGCCCTTTCCTATCAGCATCCTTAGGAACTTATATTATTTACAGACTAATCTGTGGAGTTCATTGAATGAACAGGAAAACTGTTTGATGGAATAGGATCTCTTGGAGGCAAGGAGATGGTTTGATCCATGTTCACTGTACTGTAAATGATTCCCTAATTACTCCTCTCATTGTACATCCGCTTGCTGCTTCTTTTCTCTGTGTCTTCATTCTCTGACCTCAGGAAAAAACAATGCTCAGTATCCCTCCGCTCTGCTTTCCTTTTTGTGAGCATAGAGAGCTAATTCATCAAACGCTTCACATTTACCCTGTCCTCAGGCTTCCTGACATTAGGAAAACCTTTTGTTTTTGTTCCTCTGGTTATTTAAACCTGCGCTCACTATGAGACTGTCATTACTCAAAACAAGAGCATTTAATCATTAACTTTTACTTTGTCACTTTGTCACTGTAAATTATAGGCAAGACCAGAATATATAACAGTAAAAAGTGAAAACCTAAGCCGTATTATGATCTAAAAATCCAACTTAGAAACTAATGCTTACATTATTCACTGTCATACTTATATATTTTGAGGACCTCAAGGTTTAGATCAGCTCCCGTCGTCTCCATATCGATACCACATAACCATAACCCCTCACAGTGAATAATTAATTGACCATTAGCTGAAGTAGGTAATAATTAGTGCATAGTCATTGAGTATCTCTCACCTTAGGTTACTCTTCCAAACACATCCTGTAATGCCAGCTAAGGACAAAGCAACAGCATTTTTCATATTTATGCTTCAGTCTGCAAAAACAACTTTAGTGCCCTAAAAGGCTCCTTTCCCCCACATATTGTGAGGCAAAATGCAGTTTTAAGACACATTATTTTTTAAGGTTCAAAATCTGACAAACTCTCACTTACCAGGCTACAATAGTGAAGTAGCAACATAACTGAGAAGTGATGAACAGAAAGGTAAAGCTAATGCAAAATTAACTCCAATCCAAGCAGGGAGTAATGTGTAAAATTTTTTCTAAGTATTTATAAAAACCTTTTAAATAATGTACTCCCAAGCACATGTATTCACCAAATATTTGCCTTGGTGATCTAATTAAATGGCCTGCATTTTGTAATTGGCTGTAGTTCTTGTTCTCTCCTCATAAGATGCAACACTGTGTACTGAAGTTACATTAAAGTTGAAAATATTATCAAGAATACATTGTTTTAATTAGCAGTTATACTTGCACTTTCTATGTTTTCAGAAGATATAGACGGAAACCAACAAAAGCACAGTATTGCTTTTCTGTTTTTTACTATTGTATCTTTATTTGTAATACTCTTGTGTGTGTGATATTGTTTAAAAAAAACACCTTCCATGTAAATTACCTTTGAAGGTCCAGTGTGTAATATTCAGTGACATCTAGTGGGGACTTTATAGACTTCTACGCTCACCCTCCCCTTAACTTAACTTAACTTAACTTAACTTAACTTAACTTAACTATGAAAATTATATTCCGTTTCTACAGGTGGATCTTCCTAATTCCAGTTAAATCTTATATTCTGGACCTTTGACATTTAAAGAAACAGTTAACTACTTTTCTGTATTTTGTCTATTCTGTTTGTTTATTATGGACAATGTACTTTAATGAACATGTGCATAAAAATATTGGATGTAAATATGCTGAACTGAAGACTAATTGTTAATTGAGGTTGGTAGTTCTGAAGCAGGTATGAAGAGACTGAACAATACCAGTGACAAATATACAAATATATACATATACAGCACATTTAGTGTATCCTCTTGTTGTCCCGTGCCATTGTAGTGTTTATTTTTCTAAGAGAGAATTGGCACTTTTTTTTTTTAAATATATAAATATACAGCACATTTTTATAACCTATATCAAAGTGACCACAGATCTGGTTTGCTTTAAACCATTGAGAAATGCTGCATTTGACACTTTAAAGTAGCAACTACATAATATACTATTCTAATCCCTGTCTATGCTAGAAAATAGGTTTCATGTCCATTGTACAACTGACAAGATAATGTCTGCCATGTAATATCTCATGTGATATTTTTCATTTCCTCACTTCAGCTGCTGTTTTTCTTTTTAGATTTGAGGTTATTGGATGCCTCAGAAGTTACAGTGTCTAATGTGTTCTGCCATTTCATTTTTAAACAAAATGCTGTGCATGGCTCATTTCATTGCAACATAAACAACTTTCTCAGTCTGTGTTGCCATAAATGTATCACTTCTCATAGATTCCACAGTCCCTCTGTCTGTTCTACTGCAGCATTAGTTCATACTGAAGTGTACGGTCTGACAGTTAGCCTGTTAAGTAGCTCAGGTAACCGTCATTAGTATGTTGACCCACGTTATGACTTTGACATTACAATTACCAAACACAATGGTATATTTACATTTCTTAAGTAGCTAAAATAAATTGATAGTAATTATTACACTGTGGATGATCGATGTTTTCAATAAGTTCTGGTTTCATCTGTTGCTCCTCTCAAACTCTGCCCACTTGTATCCATAAAACCAATATGGTGAGGGCCATTCATATTTACTGTTCGCAAAGCAATAGGTGTTGTCACTTAGGGTTTATTCTCTATTTATGTTACAGTCTATGGTCATGAAATAAATATTAAAATATGTTCCAAATAAGTTCCAGGCTGGACTTAACTAAGTATATAGTAAAATACTTTCATTGGATAGTTACTGCAGTTAATATGTTTCACCTGCAACAAATTCTTGAACCCTAGCAGATGCAGTGAGTAGGTTCTCATTTATTAAACATCCATCAGTTTGACAGAGTAGAAAGATTGGACTGTGTTTCAATGGAAAAAGGTCTTGTAGTCTCATGAGTCCAGATTGACTCTGTTCCAGAGTGATGGACACATCAGAATGAGAAGAGAGGAAGACAACGTGATTACCCATCATGCCTTGTGCCCACAGTACAAGTTTGTGGGGGCAGCGTTATGGTACAAAAAAAATTTGAGAATTAGACAATAATAATATACTTTACCAATACGATGTCACAGTGAATGCCATAATCAAAGCTAAAGACTAAATATTGAAGTGTGGGACTGTTTTTTCGGTCAGGCTGTGCAAATGAATGAATATTTAACTGTAGGTCTAAGGTGAAGGAGTATTTTAAAAATGATGGCTGAAACCTGCATGAAACCTTTTAAAATACAAGTTAGATTTACAAAAATTGGAAAAATTACTTAATATTTTTGAATTTCGTAATCTAGACTTTTCTTTAAGTGTTCTCTGACAATATGATAGTAAGAACTGTACATAGATGGAATATACTTTGACTATTTTTGAAACATCAAACAATGTAGATGAATGCAGACGACAGACAAACTCATAATAGTAAGATTACACATGCATTAAATAAAACATTACCATCAGTAAAGGTTTAAAATGATGCATGTACAGAAGAAAGTCTGACAGAATTAAAAAAGAAAACAGGGACGAAACACATAAAGGAAATGGGGATGTAGAGGAGGAAGGGAGGAAGAATGGTTGTAGGATGGAAAGAAAAAAGAGCATAGAAGTGATCTTTCATCATAATCCTGTTACTGTTGAATAATTTAAGTATCTCCTTGCAGACATTAATTTCCTATCATCTACTTTGCCTCTAATTCATTCGGAGAATTAATGAGGATTGACATGGCCGCTCTTTCTTGTGCCGTGAAAGCCAACATGGAGCTGTTGATAAGCGGGACGTGTTGCTGGAACAATGGGCAGCTGGTTATAGCCTAATCGTTTATTTTACGTTTCATCCAGCCTTTCATTAATGGCCAGAGAAAATAGGGCATGGAAAGATATGAAATAATGTTAATTATCTACAGCAATAAAGATCATCAAAACCTTCAGAGTAGTACTGATGGCCTGTGTTTCCATTTTTTAAAAAGTAGTTTAATGTAAAAGTCTATAAATTCGAGTTAATTCGCTTTAAAATGAATTAAACATATACCATCATCTTTAGTGTGCATTATCCACTAAAGGTCACCTTTATGCAGTGCAGACATGTCGAGGACAACGCCGTACAACTGATAGGCCATCTGTTTCAAAGATTGATAGCTCCGTGCTGCTATCAATGATACGCCCATGTGCCTCTTAGCATTCTGTAGATCTTCATTGTCTTTCTTCAAGGACATCAGGGGTATACAAACGCCTTGTAAAATGACATTTCTGGAAATAGAAGAAATGCTGAAGGGGGGTGGGGTGGCATCAAGTAGGAGGAAATGTGTGAGAAATGAGGAGGGGGATATGTCTAGATAATACGCCACAGTCAACAATGTAACCATAAATGCAACATAGAAAAGCTCTTAGAGGTAGTCACTTATGGCTGGAAGGGGAGAAACATCAGTGGAAAGATAGGGGGTGTGGCCTCGAAGATCTGTCATGTCTTGGTCCGGCTTTAATGGCTGTGCAAGAAAACAGAACCGCTGTGACATTCACAGAAACCCAAAGGAATTTAAAAAAAAAAAAAGGTGAAGGCCACGACTAGGTGTTGAATTAATTTGTATTTATATGCTTTTGTGACTGGAGAATCACCATGTTTTATGTATGCTGTTTAAATGATTTTTCTCTTATAGTTGAAATGTTTTGTTTCTTTCTTTTCACTGTCAAATGCAGTGAGACTGGAGAGTGTTTCTGGCACTTGTATCGTCTCCTGCCTCAGCCAGGGACACTTCCTGCACTTCTTGAAGTAATTCAAATCCTTCGAAGTGAAAAATATATCTGCAAGATATGAATTCAACAATACTCTTGGCACTTGTGATAGCAATTTAATTGAAATGTCAGTCGAAAGACAGGGACTCCAAATCCACAAAATCGGGGGGTTTTGTTTCTCTGGTGTCCTTTTCTCTGTTTCTCTTTTCTCTCTGCCTCTTCTCAGTCTTTTTTTTTCTTTCTGCCTTGCTCTGAGTTATAACTTCATCTTTCAGCCATTGCGGAGGACAGGGGTGAGCCATGCATCAGGTGACGCACTCAATGCCGCTCTCATTTGACCCGTCACCCCAACAATGGAGACTGACCCTGAGCTGGTCCTCCAATTAATCACCTAACCTTCCCTTCACGCCACTAGCCGCTCTCTTCACCCCATACCCCCACCCCACCCACGCCCCCATCAGAGTCAACCCAAGGCGGCCAAACCTCTGCCGCTTTCCTGCCTACAGGGTCGAAGACAGTCGACCACCATTCTGCATGACTGCCGGTATAAATCTGACGGAAGTAATTACCCATCACCCTCTGGGGGCTATGAGCAGGTTTTCCCACCCCTTCTGCAACTTCAACGTAGTTCAACCTTATTATGCTCAGCTGGGAGGAGAATAGCGGTGCATGAGCAGAGACAGAGTCGTATTTAGAGTTAATTGCCTCTGGCAGGTGAGGACATCGGTTCCATCGTGTGCCCAGGCAGATGGCTCACCAGAGGCGGGTTCAATCAACTCATTGTAAAGTTCTGATAGGGCTTAGGGGAGGTGTTGACCTAGAGCTGAGGCTGAGGGACACGAGATACTCTAAACCGATAAAGGGGTGAATGGTGGGGCTTAGTTTGAATGGTTCCATCAATTCTGCAGCCTCACATGTACAGAGTCAAATTATAAAACATTTAGATTTCATTTTGTGCTACAGATGGCGATATTTACTGATTTTGATCAATATATCGGCATAAAAGTCCAAAATACAACTGTCCCAACTGATTGTCACCCTATACCATGCATTGCGGCTAATATCTTTGCATCTGTAAAAATCTATTTATTTACATATAATTATTAGCAGCTATCTGCAAATATGATCAGTCATTTACAACCCATAATTTACTATGTATCAGCAGATCGATCCCTCTTGTCATTGCGTCTTTGCTTTCTGCTGCCGGTGAACAATTCTCTGGAAGTTTCGTAGCCACATCTCACACAAGTAAAGCCTTAGAGTGCTGCTGAGGCTGATAGTGTGTTAGAAACAGATAACTATAGAAAGAACAGGAAAGAGGAAGTGGTTTAATGCCCTGCACTAAAGTGCATATGCTGTATCTCTTTGGTGGCCTCTCGCCCACATAGAAACAGTATTTAGGTCTCAAAAATAGATATTTTTATTCACTGGCAGCACACCATGTTTTAAGTATGCCTGTTATTGTTGTATGTCATGAACATGTACCTGAAATATCATACAGTATATACTGTATGTCATAGGTGTACAAGTCAGGCCTTTACCTGCAATAAATTGAGGTCAACACGGACATACATGTATTTGGGAGAGGAACACAGGTACTGCTGTTATAGGAAAATGTACATAAAATAAAGAATACACTTTGAAAAACCAACACTTAACACAACTTGACAACAACTTGCCATTGCTGCTCACCTTTACGACAGACTAAAGCCTCTACATCTACTACATCCAATAGCATTCATAGGAAAATACCTGTTTAGAAAAATATGTGTACTAATGTGGACAGCAGGACTTAAGATGAGGTCCAAGGTTGTCAAGGGACCAAATGTTTTTTGAACTCAAAAAGAAATAGCATTAGTGAAATACTGAGCTGCACAAGTAGAGAAACACATTTATGAAGTAAAAATAATGTTTTGGGTTTTTTTGTTATTAGAGGTCTTAATACGTCATAGTAAAAAGACCAAGAATTGCACCAGATCTTATTCTCTCAGTTATGACATCAAATCACACCAGCTGCTTATTTTGGTGGAACATTTTGCAATGGAGAGGCAAGCGCTGGCATTGGATAAATCAAAATTTGCCATTTTACGGATGTAGTTCAGACATTGCTGTTGAAAATAGTATCACATAGGGACTAGAATAGGAGAAAATAACCAATTTATTCCAAAAGACCACTTCCTGTGACTCCGCCCACACTTCGACAGCATAATTGTATATACAACATGCATGTATAAACACACCCATGTATTAAAAAAATCTGCTGTGAGTTGTGGCCTTTATTGCTCAGTTAATTAGGAGATCTAGGAACACATAAATGAAAACCTTTAGCTTTTCTTCCTGATAAATAAAAAATTAATAAGAATTTTAAAAAAAGATGTCACACCTCCGGCCAAAGTTGTGTGAGCAGAATTCAGACCACTACAAAATAAAAAACAAAGTTGTAGGCTGAGGTGAGAATACATTAATGGCAAAAATGCAAGATAAAACAGCCAACGCAAAGACACCCCCAACTTTTATACACACACACACACTGTATAAACACACACTTGTTTTAATCAGCTTCTGTGACAAACAAATGCTATGTTAATTTGCTTTAAATATTGACTTTTATTAATGTCTGCAAAGCTTTAAGTGACAGTTGACTTTTTAAAACTTTCTTTTTTTTTATTGAAAAGCTTACATTAGAAGTGGGACTAAAGGTGACGGCGAAACAGGCCGAGCTGGGCATTAGGACAAGATGTGAAGGAAGATGGAGTGCGTGGAGGAGACAGAGGGGGGTGAGGTGAGATGGATGGATGGAGCGTTCTTCACAGAGCACGGGGAGAATGATGACAGGTCAGGTATACCCATGGGGCTTGTGTCAGTGAATAATCTTCACATTAGCGTTTGCTCATTTAAATAATATGGATCACTCAGCAGCTACAATGTTGCTACAAGAATATTAAACCCTCAGCTGCCTTTAGACAACGTTATCTCCGCAAATAAAGCCACACTTGGGTGGATTTTTTTCTCCTCCATCCCTGTTTAATTACTTTCATACAGTGTTGTGTTTATATCACAACACTTTCTTGAACATCTTCACCTTCTTTTGTCTGAATGTGAGTCCAAAGAGACATGTTTTTTTCCAGGATTAAAAAAAAAAGTCTGACTCTGATTTACAGAGAAAGTTACAAAACTGCAAACGATCTGATTTGTTGATTTAAAGGTCAAGTAATGTCTAGACATCTGGGAGGTATTCTTATGATATCTAGGTTATACATGACTCACTCTTTCTGGGGTATTTAATGACTGTATTTCAGTGTGTACTGAGGATCTACTTCATCTTCAAACACAGTGATTTGAAATGCTTAAACCTAATTAATGTTTTAACCTGGAAGTCTAGACAGATCCTTTTGACATTTAACTCACTGAAAATATGCCCCAGACATGGATACATCTCCTTGTGCTGCACTTTATCTGTGAGTGTTAAAAAAACAATTCATGAAGACATACTGATGCAAGCCTGTTTCAATTATTATAATATAGATTATTCAAAATATATTTAAATCTCAGTAACATTAGAAGTTGCTCCCTGAGTAAAACAGACAACAGCACAATTATCAGCATAGCAGATATTCATAAAAATGTCATCAAGTCATCAACGTCGACAGCCAAATGTACCTGCCTCCAAGTCACTTAAAATGACTTGGAATTCATGGAGCGAGACCTGCTTCTTGTGATCCAGGTAATTTTGCAACTGATGCCAAGCAGATGGAACAGAATGCCTTTTTTCTAATTCAATACTGAGTTTAAGGATGTGTAATGACAGGGTGGAGTTACACAATTGTGAACTAACTTATATATTCTATATTTTTGTAATAAAAGCTAAGAATGTTTGAATATATGGCTACACAGGGGTTTAAACCATGGGTTAGACAAATGCACATACACTTTTAGTATGTGGATATATTTATTCATTATTACATTATTTATTGTTTTTATTTGTTAGATTATTTACCAGAAAGAAGGCCTTTCTGTGTGGGGTTTGCATGTTCTGTGTCTGCGTAAGTTCTCTGTGGGTGCTCTGGCTTCCTCCCACCATCCAAACACCTGCCCTACATAGGTTAACTGGTCAATTTAAATCACCCGTAGGTGTGAAGGTGAGAGCGAATGGTTGTTCGTCTCTGTATCAGTCCTGTGGTGAAGTGGTGACTCGTTCAGCGTGTACCCTGCCTTTCAGCGTTGGTAGCCAGGATAGACTTTGGCACCCCTAGTCCTCTAGAAGACTAAACGGTTTGGGGAATGAATGAATGAGTCAATGGATGAATGAGTGAATGGATGGATGGATGAATCAATCAATGAATGAAAATGCAATTGTTTGCTGTTTCTTTGTTTTAACCAGGTTAGTTTCATCAACGGCTGTACACCTAATGTTACACTCAATCTCACCCGCAACAGATAATATTTAAATTCACTGCTGGTGATTCAACCTGATCAGGTGTTCAGCGAAAAACATTCCTCTGGGTGCTTGGGTACCTGATAGATGGTTCTGTAAGGGTAGAAGCTCACAGGGAGGTGGGTTAGGGGGTGGTTTTGGTGTTAGAGGAAAAGTAAATAGTTGTATGTATTATTCATTGGTGTTTATACATTATAGGTTCAGTAATATTTGTATTTATTTTATGTAGTTTGTTCATGTTTATAGACAAGTACCTATATATGGTTTATGTTCAATCTGTGTGTATTTCATCTAACCCATAATCCATACAGTTTAATAGCAGCCTCTCCACATACACAGATAGTTTGGATTAATATGTGGTTATGTGCGGCATTGGTCTTAAAAATAAAAGAAACTCCTATGACACTATGGTCAGACACAACGATAATAGATTTCCATACATGTTTGAAAGTATTAAGTCTGTAGGTAAAATGGAATTAAATTAGATGAAGATTATATAGGATTCATATACCTGTCATAAGTGTATGGATGGACTGACCAACCCAAGTGTACAAACAAGAAAAGATGAGCACGGGCTGTAACATTTTTAACAAATCTCCATACTCTTGAGCATTATGAGGATGCATTCCTCAAAAAATGGGCAAGACTCAATTTCAAACTAAAAATCTGATTACATTTTGTTCACCAACGACTGAGTAACATGTGCTAGATATTTGTGCTTAAGGAAAGGGCTCAATCTCAGAGCCCAGAAAAGTGGTGATAGACATAAGATTCAGCAGCTTCAATTTGCATTTGAACGCATCACGAGTTGTGTTTTGTCAGCATCCTAAACAAGTGCCTAATTACCACAAAATAAAGAGCCCGGTTAAATGTAGATGTGGAGCAGTCTATCACAGTATCATCTCCATAACGGTGGCAACGTGTGTTAAAACCAGTTTGTGTGAGGCAGGTGATGAATGAATACGTGTGATCTAAGGACAAGGACGCCAGTGTTCACGCTAAGATCTGCCTCATTGATAGTTTCAAAGCCCACTGACAATTTGTTCTGACAGTCCTACATGGACAAGTACTTGCGACAGATTCTGTATTTTATTAGAAATTCCAATTACTAAATCAGTTCAGTCAGGTTTTGTTTTTTTGTTTTTTTTCCAGCATACACTCGTATGCAATGCAATTTTAAGTCAGTGAAAAGTCACAGAAAAGTGAAAACCTATATGGTCATCTGAGTATGAAGCTGACCACTGGAGCTGGTATCGAAGGCAGAGGTCACAGATGGGTTCAAGATCCAGCATTTGTTGCTTTCAAGTGCACCAACAGTACAATACAACAGCATGTGTCCCAGAGATGGATTAAAAGTAGTTTGGCCCTGTCCACACGAATATGAATATTTAAAAAGACATTTTTTTTTTTATATCATCTAGATTTTACTGTAACTGTGAGTGTCTTCAAAATGTGTCTTGCTGACCATGACCTACTGCAGGGAATCCAGTGGCTCTAAGAAAATTTCGGTTATTATTGCAAAAGGGGAGTTTGGATTTTGTCTCAGTTTTAAGAGTTTTTAAGAAGTTGCCTAAAGCTGACTAGTACAACCTATTTATTCTACTATTTGTCCTATTTTTCATTTGAAGTCAAGGTTCACTGATATTAGGATACCACTTACACTATCTGTTGAGCCTGTTCAATGGGAAAAATGTTCCTTAGTGTATCTGTCATGCATGTCATTCAGCTCATCATCTCCTCAGATGCTCCTCCTCTGACATATTTAAGTGTGCTCCTTCAGGTCATGTTCATTCTATATTGTGACATGAGCCTCCTGAATTTACATCCAAAACAGTTCCAACAAGACTTTCAGTTATCATCACCACTTCAGCCTCCATGGTCCTCGCCCAGGAATCAGACTGAATAAAGGTGTGGTGGAACAGAAAAATGCTGCAAATCCCATTAAGTCACAGACATGTCAATTTGCACAGGACTAATGTTATCACAGGACCTTGTGTCTATTGAAATAGGGTAGATAATTTGCAGTGGATTTTTTTTTATGTAAAAATTACAGACATGGCAGATTCACGTGGGATTAAGATCATGGCCACCCTCCATAATTATATCAAATTACTAGAGGTACGAATACGAATATGACTTTCGTATGGACGAGAGGCTCAAACACACAAAATCATTTGTATGAGTGTGGACAGGATATGAGACTAAAGGAAAAAAAATCAATGATCATTTCCATTAAAAATGTCTTCCGTCTTGGACTAGGGTTAATCATATCCAGAAAACTGAGCCTGATAGTTTTTGGATACAAACTTTTGATTTGTGTAAATATTGCAGTTACTGCAGAAGTGAAGGGGCAAATTCGGTTTGCTGATGCTGCGATAAACTACTGCCAAATGAATACTTCCTCATATGACAAATCTGTTTTATTTTCAAGTTTTCCCTCTCTGACAGTTCTTTAATCAAATGCATTCATAAAAATATGTGCCGGTGGCGTCTTGGAGCAACTTTGCTTGAGGACAGTCCTTTTGTTTACTGTGATGTCAATCAGGCATCAGTTTAGATGGAACACGTTATGCCTCTAAGCAGCTGGCAGCTCTGCCTCCTCGCTGACAGGATATCCGTCATAAAACGTGATAGTCTCTCATTCCTCACTAAGACACCCAAAGTCATCTCCCCCCCCCTCTTGTAGATTACACATTCGATCCACTCTGGATCTCTTTATCCGTCATGTGCGAATTGTTGTGCTGTTGACTGCATGGTGTTGTGGAGATGCACTTGATAAACGAAAAGACAGTGACGGCTAAAGCCTTACCTTGGCGAAAACATAAGAGCTCCTAAACAGCCAGACAAGACTGAAATTTCACCTTGACTTTGATGGGTCACTACAGGAGTAAAACAGCCGCGAGCTGCTGTGGCTCAGTCAGACTAACACCTTCAAGTGAGAGTTTGAGGGATGTGGTGAGGTGGCATTATACTCATCAGACACAATGACAGCCTAGGTGGATTGGATTTGTCGCTCTTTTTTTTTTCCTGCTGTAACTCATTCTGCATGGAAGCCACTGAGCCGCAGCACTGGAAGAAAACGTGTCATTTCAGTGGGTTATTGAATTGTTTTGCTCTCTTATTTTAGTGCAAATGAATTCAGTTCATATTTCAGTGCAATGCTTTTAGCTCTCGCTGTACGATGAATGTGTCAAATGAAGTGTGTTACACAAGCTCCTTGGCCTTGGGAGAACAGCGCCGCTTTCACCGAGCAATTGTTTTGTGTGTGTGTTGTTAATATAATCCCTGTGTGTTTCCACTTCTGTACTGTATGTGCACAGACACTGATGTGCATTAGTGAGCAAGCAATAGGGATCCAGACTGCTTTAACAGAGGTGAGAGTATTGAAAGTTGGGTTGCCACAGCAACTGTGATGGCAACTATAAATCATATTAATGGTGCCTCTCATTGTGCCTCCATCTTGATCAAATTCAAATACTGAAAAAATGATAGGGTGCTGCCCAGAGTGTGGCCTAAGCTGTCAGCCAAAACAAAAAAAAGAAAGAAAAGCAAGTTGCAGTGACAGATTACTAGTTCTACTGTAACTGCATTTTCTGTCAGGGCTGTAATATGTCTCTTTTTACATGCCACGAGGTAAGAAGTGCACTTATTGGATTATTTTGCCTTCATGATTACATCTGTGTATAAATGTGACAAATACTACACACTGTAAAAAGTAAGGTGAATTATTATTTAGTGAACAAATGCATGCAACATTTACTGAATAAAATGAGCTAAATGTAATTTCAGCAAATAGTAAGTTGTACGTAAATCAGTTATTGATTAAGTTGAAAACAATAAGAAGAAAAGATACAGTATAATAGATACTTCCTCATTTTCAAGGCACTGATAAAATCATTTTGAATTTCCACCTTATTTTGTTGATGAAGTAATGCTAAAGTAAATACATTTTAATAATACTCTGATGATTAAAAAGATAAAAAGAATGTGGGCGATTGTATTTATGTCAATCTTGTAAACGATAAGAGATTTTACTGGGTGAAAATTGTGGCATCAAAATGACAAGTTATATAATATAAAAGATTGAAATTATTTATACAGTGACTCAAATACACCAAAATTGTGTAAGTAAACCTACATGAATGCTACCTATACCTTCAATAACATACATTGGAGAAATATTTGAGTATGAATCTACTTTTCATGTGAAATTCTTTTGGTTATATATATTACATTCAGGCTGCTTTGTACATTTGATTAATATGTTAATATTAATTGATCTACTCAATAAAATTTGCCAAGACCCATGAGTGTCAATAGGTTTTCTATGAAAAAATAATGAAGAGTGTGCATAAAAACCAAAGCTGAATTTACTATGTTGAAAACTGAGGTCAATAATGAATGTTGAATCTAGATTAAGAAACTAAATGGAGACTGGGTCCTGGTTGTCTTCTGGATCAGCAAGGAACTGTACATGATTGCTATTATTATTGATTGATTGATTGATTGATTGATTGATTCAGTCATTCATTCATTCACTCACTCACTCACTCACTGATTGATTTAGATTTTTACTGGTCCATATAACTAAAACTGACCACTTACAATGAATAATTTAACAAACAGCTGCCTTTGCACTTAACATTCCCACTTGGAGTCTTATTTGTGTTCACACTCCTTATTGTCATTTGTCTGCTGTGGTCTTCAGGCTTAAAGGCGCTGAAATGAAATTGTCAGTCTGGAGTCGAACAAAAAGCATATTTTTCACCTCCTCCTCATCTTTTACAAGCATTCACTGCTGTCTTCTGTCAGTGGCGAAGCCTCAGAGATAGACATCTGCACATAGCGAAGCACATCCTGTGTGTGTGATTCTGCAGGTTGCTGTAAGATATCAGTAACTGAATCTGTAAATCGTTACTGTAGCTGGAAGTCCTTTAAAGGCAAAGTATCATCCATCTTTAATATGATCAGTAAATATGGTCTATATACTGTATTTTATCTATATCTCATTTTTGCTGCAGTAATAACTAAATTCCCCTGTAGGAATCAATAGATTTCATCTCATCCCATTCCTTTTTCCGAAGCAGTAGTAAAAATGTCTTCTACAGCCTGTGATGCACTTCCCTTTCTGAGCTAATCAGTGACAAATACAAATCCTTATTTCTACCTGTAATTTTTTATGTAATCCTAATTTCAAATAAACAGTGAATTATCTCATTTCTCCAGTTGTTATTTAAATAATCAAAGAAAGAAAGAACACCATGTCACACAAATTTGATGCTCAGTGGGGATAATTAGCATTATTTCGGTAGCATTGTGATGGTTATTTCTTTTCGAAAGACGCCCATTAGTGAACAAACAAACTAACAAACAAGAACAAATACACCCATCTGCAAGCCTTTTATGGTTTGTCCAGAGGTAATTCAAGTCAGGCAGATCAGCCGCAAGGGTCTTGTTTGCGCCTTTATCCCTTTAAATCAGTTTTTGTGAGAAATGATTATTACAGGGGTCTCAGTTTTACTTAACACAGCTCTGAAAGAAAAGCCTCTACCAATAAACTCTCTGACTGGTGCAAAGATGCTTTATTCTCTTAACCTTCATTTTTTATTGCGGTGCTAGTACACACCCTGTAAAATGTACAAACCAGCCACCAACCTACCCACAGTGGTCACTTGTACATGGAGAAAACCAGTGGTATAGGTGCATCCACACAGCCTTGTACCGCAATCTCTCTGACACGAGGGGGGCAGCTGCACTGAGGCGTGACTAGGGTTGGAGGGCATGAATCAAGATCACCATAAACAGAATTAAAAAGAATAAATACTTAGCTATCATAGAGGCCGAGTGATTTATTCTACACTTTCACAGTGCTGGCTGAACAGCAGCCCCCAAGAAATCAATATGTAATTATAGACATCCTACCCTGGGCCGTTCTTCTCCCAGCATCCACCTCCCACCACCTGCTCCACACCAACACCAACACCCTCAAAACAAATGTCAGAAAAGCACTCAGCCCATGCAGAAGAATAAAAAGTAAGACTTCTTCATGGGGAGCACAGCCTTATGTTTAACATGTGTATACCTGTATGCACTCATGAAAAAAATACTTTGGGTACAATGAAACACCAAGTCAAACCTGTTGATATGTCTAAAGATAACTTTGTCTGTACATTTTCATGTATAGATTTCATGTTTGTAGGGGCCTGGAGCCTATACATAATAATTGGACAGTTTGCTTGATGGAATCTTTAGATTTTTATTTGAAATGAAGTATTTACAATGTACTAGCTATATCCTTATAGACTCACAGTACCTAGAATTAGCATTAGCACATGGCCCACACATTAGGAGCAGTGAGCTGACATTGAAGGCACTCAGGGACCAACTACAGATTATCAGCAGCACTGTTGTTAATGAGAGAATTAACCTACATATACCTGTTTTTAATGGTGGTGGTGGTGGTGTGTGTGTGTGTTTGTGTGTGTTTGTGTGTCTGAGTGTGTGTGTGTGTGTGTGTGTGTTTGTGTGTGAGGGTGTGTGTGTGTGTGTGTGTGTGTGTGTGAGTGTGTTTGTGTGTGAGTGTGTGTGTGTGTGTGAGTGTGTGTGTTTGTGTGTGTGT
>JAPQRQ010000001.1:16695904-16714530 GCA_037367365.1 Apogon talboti
GGACCTGGAGGAAACCTGAATGACATAGAGACAGCAGAAAACCTCAATACACAAAGGCTCCGGTCTTACTGAGAATGGAATCCACAACCAACCTTCTTGCTGTGGAAGTGCTAACCCTTATACCACTGCACTGCCTGTGTGTCTGGTTAAAAAGGATGAACCACAGTCATGTGTATCAAAGTGAACTCCTGGTGTCAGGTGTCAGACATCATCATGTATTCTCCAAATGTGTACCACAGTAAAGGCCTATACACGACAGGGCCTGTTGAGTAAATGTCATGCCCCTGCAAATATTTTGCATCAAAAGTGCATCAGAGGAGTTTGCAGCAGACAGTTGGTGCATTTGTTTAATGAAAAAGTCAAGTATGTTTGTGTTGGCAGTTCAACAGAAGTAGTAATGGATTCAACTTCACCTGGTGTTCCATCTGTAGTCTCTGTCTTGGATCCAGAAACCTCTGTTCCTGTTGGTTTAGGTCTGATGTATTTTCCTCTCAGTCAGTGTCCAGTGACCTGATAAAAACACACCCAATACTATCTCTATTTGATCCATATGTCATTCATGTTACAGAATCCTCCCATCAGCTTCATCGTTCAGTTGTTTGTCAATGCGGCTCCACATTTCGTCTTCACTTCGTCAGTTGTGTGTTTCATACAACACCAAATGACTACAAATCAACAGGTTGTTGTTGTTGTCACCTGACATCTACTTCACACAAATGATTGGTTTTGTTTACATTGAGAAAACTCACAAAAATTTTCTTTGTTCCAGAAAATAAAATGCTGTGTAATAGTCACATTCTATATAAAAGTAATGATGATGTAAACAACAGTTTAAAACCATAACTTTGAGCAAAGTAATTACACAAAAACAGCATTGTAAAGATTTTTCATGTTGAGGTTCACTGTAACCGATTTCATAGGCATCATGGTGTAGATTAGTGATATGCTTGGTGAGTCTGGATACATTTAACATTGGTTTTGATGATACAAAGAAGAAAAGACAGATATAAGTGCATGTGTTCAGCTACATGACAGACTGTACTGCTGCTATAAATGGACCCATCCTGTCACAACACCTCAAGCTGTCACTTGTTCAGTTTTTTCAGTTTAGATCTTACCAGTTGCCACATAAATTGCTACTATGGATAAGATGTTAGAGACTACAGCAGCTGTATGATTGTTTTGAAACCACCTGTTTTAACAAAATAAGAGTTTGTGTGGGGACCTGAGCCACTTCTCCCACAGGACTCCATTTAGACAGATCAGCCTTTTATCTCACATTTAAGACCCGAAAGCTGTGATGTGTTTACACCCAAAGTTTGGATGACGCCTGCACTCTGAGCGTCCTTCTACTTTCCTGTTGTAATTCTACAATGCATTCTTAAACAACTGTAGGTTTCCAGAGTGTTAATATCAGACTGTGGAGCAATGGAAAAGGGTCATATGGTCTGATTACAAATGGGTATTGGAATGGAAAGATTTTATCGATATCACTACTCTTAGTGATCCTGTTTATCGATCCAGTGCTTTAACTGTATTGTTATGGGTTCTTTTCTCAGGTTAGGTCATGGTTCAAACTGTGGACAGAATTATTTACTCCATTTTCTCATTTGTAGTGTAGGCCTATATCATTAATATATCATTAATATTCTTTAGAAGTACAGTGCAACATTGTTTTGAACTGATCACTCTCATAGATTAGGATTTTTTTTTAGCCATGTGAAACAAATATGATAAATAATTATTTACTGCAAAAGAAAATAGTCTTTCATTCAGCATTTTTGCACATAAAATTGATAGCAGGACTGTCAGTATTTTGACAGTGTGGTAGTTTTCTTGCAGTTTCTGTATCTTTACATCCTCCTGCTCTTATCTCTGAAACTAGATAATGCAGATACAGATCAAGTAATTACCCATCATGCCTTGTGCTTACAGTACAAGCCGGTAGGGACGGTCTTCAGTCTTGGTTCAGTAATGTTATGTGTCCAAAAATGTATGGTCAGGTTTGAAAATCAGAGGATATTTTCTTTGCTGGTGACAGTGATATATTCCAAGATGACAGTGTCAGGATTCATCAGACTCAAAATGTGAAAGAGTGGTTCAGGGAACATGAGAGTTTCATTTTTATTTACATTTTCACACATGGATTGGCCACCAAAGAATCCAGACCTTAACCCCATTGAGAATCTTTGTGATTTGTTGGAGAAGACTTAACGCAGTCCAACTCTCACATCATAATACAAAATCTTGGGCAAGATAAATGTGACTCTGGACAAATATTAACATTGTAACATTGCAAAAGCTCATTAAAACAATACCACAGTAAAAGCATGCCATAGTCAAAAGTAAAACAAAATATTGCATGTGACTTTTTTTGGCGAGGCAGTGAACGTACGTTACATATTCTTTTTATCTTGTGTAATTTCACACCACAAATTGCACTTTGAACGTTTCACTTTTTGATATTAGCTAATTGTTTCTAGTAAGTTAACAGCATTCAACTAAGCTGATGCTATAGCTAATAGTAGAATCTGTTGAACCACAGTAGAGCGAGAGTAGTTCAGGGGGGGTTGGGTGGCATCAACTCTGCTCTGATCAAAAAGAAGTCTTCAGTTGCAGTCAGGTCTTAAAGGTAACACATGCCTGGAATAGAACCCCTAATACCCCTCTGTGAGACATTCAGTGAGTCAGCCTCAGACCTAGCTGCAGCCTCTTAGATTGTTCAAATCATGCTACCTGTCCGAACAAGCTGCAAAACCAAAAGAACGATTGTCCAGCTTGTCTTACCTGATCACTTGAATCTCTTGAAGCCAGTGTGTAACACATCAGCCGCCGGTGCCCTGTGTCGCTTTGCATCAAATAACAGAGAAGCTGTAGCAAGCTATCCACAGAGACTTTGTCTTGCTTATTTACAGTAGCGTCTTAAAGTAAACCAGAATGTCAATGTGTAGCTATTACAGAGGGTGAGAGGGAGAGAGGGAGGGCAGATAAACATCACTTACTAAATACCAAATTACCACAGGCCGTCAGGGTTTGGGGGATGGAAAACGCTGCTATCATATATCAGGGTGATGGCTTTCTCCTTGTTGAAATAGCCACAGTTTGCCATAATGAATCTTAAATGCCAATGCCTAGTGGCGATACAGCCCTCACTCTTTCACTGCTGCTTTCTCCCTCTCCATTTCTTTGCTCGCTCTTGTTTACATCCTTGTCCTGCATCTCTCCGCTCTGCGATTCTTTTTTTTTTTTTTTTTTTTAATTCCTGCTCAATTCAGCGTATCATAGCCCTGTTGTCCGACATCCTGTGTGACAGCAAGTTGAAGAACTCTGGACACGTTTTTCTTTCTTGTCTCTCCTCACTATGTCATCGCTCCCTATCTTTCCCCATACTTGTTTATTTTGGTTTTTTTGTTTTTTTTTCTCCCATCTCCTGCCCACAAAAGATGCAAGATTTAATAGATTCTTTTTCTGTGGCTAAATATTTGATTTTAACTATAATTTAGGGGTAACTTTGTGGTTCAGATTCCCCCCATAGATGGAAGAAGAGTGATAAGTGATGGCTGTTTTCCGCATTTACTGTCTTCTATGATAAAATTATACATCTGCAGTCTCAAGCTGCTACCGACACTTGTTCCTCTGCGATAATCCGAGAGGTGTGTTGCATCAAATGACTTCACTTCCATATGGCTATTATGGATACTGAGATATTTTCAGACACACTTGTGCAGCTCGACTGAAGCTCTTTGTAATCAAACGCTGGAGCCTGAGGCGGAAGGAGGGGGAGGCGTATCAAAACAGCTCCAGTTCCCAATCATTTCAGCCCTCATTGAGAGCAGATATTGATAGGCAATGATGTGTATGTCAATTTGACCAGAAGTCTGTCTCCCGTGGCCAGACCAAGAGGCACCCGCAGCGAGGGCAGGGAGGAAAAGTTAGTGAGCTCAGCACGAGGCTTGGAAGACAGGAAGGGGTTTACAGATGGATCAAGATACAGAGAGAAATACAGCAGCAGGAAAATAAATGAGTACATAGATACAGAGAAAATGAAACTGTACTAGACATCCAGGGAGAAGGTGGAGGAGAGAGGGGAAAAGGTGTTTGAGTAACTGAATGGGAGAGCGAGGAGGGAGAGATAGTCGGGATGAGATGAGATGAGTCCGTCTGGGCCAGAAGAGATGGATTAGTGTGTCTCCTGCTACCTGTGCGGGGGTCAGTGTTAAACTGCCGGGGCTAGATAAGGGCTTGGCAATAGCTGGAGTGTGGGCAAGCATCGACTGGTTACCTCATTGATTTAGCTGGGAGTGAGCACAGAGCGATGAGCAGAGTTCAGGCCTGTACAGCTGTTCATCAATGTGTCAGAGCCCACAGCGCCCACTGAGGCCCCTCTCTATGACCGTTACCACCACTGCCGAAGCTGCTCACTTCATTGAAACGCTCAGGAGACACCGGGGACTGGAATATGGAGAACAAACCAACGTCGTTTTATCATCATACGTGAACATCAAATTAGGTTGACTGCTATCCACTCTCAAAACTATGTATATGCACCAAGTTTGCAGACACAGTGCAACACAAAATACTTCTTAAACGTCCACGGTGTGATATTTAGGGAGATTTAGGTACATCTAATTGCAGAAATTGACTATATGACTCCAAAACGTTATTTGTATGGAATCATAGAAAAATGAGAATCTCTTCCTTTGAGAATGTGTTTTCGCTACCTTAAAATAAGTCATTTAATGTATAGACGGAGTCATTCATTGCCCTGGAACTTGTTGCACCACCATGTTTCCAGGATAAGATGCATCACCATGACTCCTATGTTTGAATGTGGAGCGGAATGAATATTTTGTTAACTTAGAGCTTAGAACAGACTGTGGCTGTGTTTTTCATGGTGACAGGGTTAAATTTAACTTTAGTATTTAGGCTGTGACATTGCCACAGTTAAGATTAAGTTTAGGCACAGAATTAAAAGTTACGGTTAGGAAAAGCTCATCATAGGAATTAAAGTCAAAAAGTTACATAATTTTTACTATAAAAGAAAATCCCTCTTATCATCCTACCTTATTCCACTATAACCCTCTAAGGCTTGTTCCTATTTATCAGCATCACGGAACGGTCACATATGTAAACACTGGTTGCTGTAAACCCTATCAAAAATCTCCCAGCATTGTCGTTTTTCTTTATAAGGTCCTTTCTATAACCAAGGATAGACATTAAATAAACAGGAATCTGTCGTGCAATGACACATTAACACAGCAGTTTTCAGCTAATGCTTTCATGACAACTTAGCATATTCTAAGCATATGTACGGTCCACACATGTTGTATACAAAAGTAACACAGCCACTGTGTTTTTTCTTGCTTTTAATTAGAGATGCAAATGACTAAAAATGTTAAAATTTGCCTACACCATCATGTTAAATTTTGTCTACCCAAGCATAACAAAAGCTTTGACTTCAACATCTTTTTCTACCCTTGGAGCACTAATCTGTGTCCCTTGCAATGGTGCTTTAGTCTTTCCTGGTGGGAAGAACTGATTTACAAAACTGACTTAAACACTGAATTGTAGAGACTGGTATGTACTGAGGTATTCACCTTTCATCTTTGTTTTCTCATTATCTGACTGTCTGCCATGCCCGCAAAGGCCTTTTTATAGTATAGCTGGCAGACCACAGCCTGAGCCTGCACTTGGCACTCTAATGTTTGTTTTGTGATAATGTGAGCATGAATAAATGTTACAATTCAGCACATGTGACTGTTCAGCTGAGGTTTGCATACATGCATATATACACTTGGCATGCGCAGGCATACAATTAGGAGGCTCTGTTTGTGTCTGCAAGACATTCTAGCTATATCAACCATTCTCTCTTGAGCAGACTTATCTGGCACAATCCACTAGAGGCATTTTCCCAAAAGATCTCTGTACCAGTGAAGCAAAAAGGCCTCACATCAGACCAGCTGCATCCCTTGCTTCAGGCTATGTGGAATAGATATGAAGGCAACTTCAGTGTACCTCCATCCAGGCTGTTTTCATTCACCCCTGAGCAGAACTGCATACAGCCCAGCATGGCAAATCTCTGCTGGTTGCCTTGCATTTTCTCATCACCATTCCTGGGGAGCTGGATCCTGCCGTGGATGCATATGTGGCGAGAGCCTAAAAGAGAGTAAGGACAAGAGAAAGCGATAGAGGGAGAATGAGATGAAACTTTCATGAGGCACAGGGTTGGTGTGGACAACCACAATGAAAATGCAAAAATTGAACTTTTCTCCAGGACTGAGGGGTGGGTGGTGATGAGAGGAAAGACAGCCTGGAGGTGCATGGGTGAGGAGAGTGAGGTGAGCAGTTGGGAGTGAAGATAGCTGCTGAATGTGTGGAAAGAAGAAGAAAGGGTTTATCAGTAGGATTCTAATCCCACTGTTCCTCTCTTTCCCACCCCCTTGTTTTGTTTACCCCGTTTAATCTCCTCCTGTCTTTATTCCCCACTGGCTTCATTTTTCATTCAATTCATCCTCTATCTCATTTGAACCTCCTGTTCTATTATTTTCCATCCTCCATTGAACCAGCATCCTCCTGGATGTGGTGGGCAATGGAATGAGAAGTAGTATGACCACAGGCAGATGGAAGCATCAGGAGACGGGGCTGGGAGGTGGCAGATGTCTGGGTGGCACCTTAGAGGATGTCTGAGTCTCCACAACGTCTTCCAGTCCTCGTTTGTATCTGTGCACACGTATATAGGCTTACACACAAGTGCACTGGCTCCGCTGTCCTTCCTCTGCGCATCGTCTTGTCTCCCTTTTCCAGGAAATGTGTGGTGCCGCTTTATGATCGATGGTTTGCATTCAGAAATGGACCAGCCCCCACTGTTTGTTTGTCTCTGTTACGCATGACTGCAAAATGACAGCTGGGACCAGTGCATGGTTTTGAGTCTGTCTGGCAGGAAAAGTTGAGCTGCGTTTGGTTTAACTTGTCTTTCAGAAGGAAAGAGCTGAGAGTTTCTGTGCTTAGATCTGAAAACCCTTTGGTAACCCATTAGGTTGTGGAAAGTCGATGGATTCTAAAACCTCAGTAGACGTATGTCATCTGAGCATACGAAACAGTTAGCTTTGCTAGTGTATGTGTACTAAGGATGTTTGCCATCCGATGAAATCTGTTTGAAAAAGGAATAGAAAGAGAACCAGAGGAAGAACAGCAGGACATGCTAATTCATGCTCTCATTCTCTGTCTCACTGTGTGTGTACTGCCAAAGCATGAAAAGCAAGTTATCAGCAAAACACACAACAGTACAGAGATGTGTTTTCGATCTGGAAGTCTAGCTCAGGAAATGAGAGGGGTCTTATCTGAGTTCATCTGATAATAAATTCTGCTTTTACAGCCCAAAAATGAAATGCAAGCATTTCCTGATCATGACCAATGATGATTCAGTGATTCACTAATTATCATTATCTTGGCATGGTGCATCGAGAATTAACCAGAAGTCTACTGATAAAGATCCTTCAGTCATGATATTTCTTGTGTAATCTAGTTCCAGAGGCATGTATTTATCTGAAAAATGAGGCAGCACACTCATGCCTGCCTCGCTGTTGACATAAAGGTTTATTTCAATAGTTATCGACATTGCATCATGAACGCTAACAATCATCAAAACAATATCTCTGCTTTTTCCTAGTTGCTATTTGAGTTGTAGAACACATATTCTGTGCCAAGGTTGTGATTTATCAAAACATGGCAGCAACCCTTTTAAAAATTATGACACCAATTACATGACTTCTTATCAGAAGGTTGTTTTTTACTTTTACTTTGAGTCGGTTTCAAAAGTTTCATTGCGGAGAACTCATGCAGAACAAGGTGACAGACACACAACCTGGATCTCAGGTGAGTGGGTAAACTGTGGCTAGGCTCTTTTATTTAATTTTTGGAGTTTATTTTCTGAAAAATAAGATTTAATCCCTATGCTGCAGACTGATTGTTGACTTGGCTGTGTCTTAGATGTGTTACACTGGGAGCAATAATAAAAGGTGCACACGCTAAAGGAACAACACAGTGCAGTAGCTGTAACAAATAATCAGCCAAGTTTTCTGAAGTCAGTCTGAATACTTCTTGTACATTCGGCTCCATTTCGCCCTCTGTCATCCACCTGACTCATAACCAGGCCATTAACTTTGAAACAGTGGTCACAAATAGTAATACTCTGCATTAGATTGCACGACCACAAATTAATGTCATCAAGGTAAAATTACAAAACCTCCAACTAATATAAAAGCTCTCAGCCCTGGGCCATTCCACTTTTCTATTCTCTTAACCTCTGCATGATAGCTTCCTCCCCAATCTGCTATGGCTCAGACAATCTTGTGTGTCCACACTGTCAGCATTGGTGCTGCAGAGCTGCTACTCTCACTTACAGTACATTGTGTATGAGAATGAACAGTTGCTAATATGAAAATATATTAAGGATCATCACATCACCACAAATTCTCCAATAGGACTTAAACAGATCAGAGTCTGCTCTCCTTTCATAAGCCTTCAAGGTTGGGACACATTTGGAATGTCCCCCCTTTAGTTTTTGTCATCTGTGGTTAATAGTTGCAATCGTAAAAAAAAATCTGTTTTATGCTCTTTGGCGGCTCCTATTACTGGTAGCTGGTAATTGCAAATTTGTCTTTTAACTTCACTGCAAAGATCAGAGCAGTCACCTGTGTGATGTCATCCAGTGTCATCAGTCAGCTGACAGTAGAGTCTGTGGCCACGCCCCCTTAGTGATTCACTCATTTGGAGTTTATCTGTGGTGGTCTGTCCACTCTGTCAGCAATGAAACTGTTTGGGCAGCCCACTTTCATGTATTAAGCAGAGTTTCTCACAGAATTGTCAGGGCTGATGTTGAACTATCATTCCGGTCAATGCCTCAGCTGATAAGATAGAGTGGTCCTACCACAGACTGCTGTCTGTACTGCAGGACACAGGTTCTCTCAGTCCTCCTCCTCCAGTTGCATGTTAATGTAGGGTAGATTTAACATTACATTCAGGTTAGTTTCTCTTACGTGGGCCTGTAACTACTACATAATAATAGAATAACATCATCTTGTGTTGGTATGGTTTGATTTACACTGAATTAATGTAAAAGCACAAGTGTTAAGTGAGGGAACACAGTAGCAAAACTCTAACATGTGTTGTTCCTCTGTTTCTGTCTATTGTGTTTAATCTATTACGCTGCCCTTGACTCATAATTTTGCCAGTTGAATCAGATGTGACAGAATTATGCATATTTTATCAATATAGAAATAGCTTAATAGAATGCATGCAGTACTAAAACTGTAGCCTGGGCTGATAATGAAAAAATAACTAAATATTTGCAGCAGCACTCCGGTTTGTATTAGAACATTTGGCTGCAGAAGATGTCTATTCTAGTCTATGTCTAAATCTACTTTGTGGTCTGTTGTTATTGGTAAGGCCCAGTAAAGTCTCTGTGTGGTGAACACCAGGTCACACTGCCTGCCTCACTTCTGTGTGACAGCTGCCTCTGTGTGTTCAGGCCTCATGTTGATACTCACAGTGACAGGTCACTGGTCACTATGGTGATGAAACACACGTCACCACTGGTTCCACATGATTTTTTTCATGGGAATGTCGCCACAGACACTTAGATCATACAACTGTAATTACACAGGCTTAGGGTCTGACTTAGGGTCATATGATAAACTCAGTGTAGTGTAAACTCATTTTACAATAGAGAATGACTTAACAGACATCAGACATTTAATTGACAGCCCGCAAGATTGTTAACTAACATTTAGTGACAAATTTCTAGCCTCTAATTCTAATTGTTAAAACCAATCTTCAAATATGGTGAAAAAAATCCAAAGCTTTTTACTGATCAAGTGTAAAATGTTATGTGTGCATTTCTGCAGGCACACACAGACTTCAGTGAGTGTCCTAGCTGGAGGTAATAACATTTTTGCTATTATGAGGTCAATGTTACCACTCGATGTTTTCTCAATGACATCACCCTGCAACAAGGCTTGAGCCTCCAACGCACTTCTCACACTGACCTCAGTGGTTGCTGTGACATCTTAACATGGACACTGAAATGATGAGCAAGAGATTTAGCAACTATGATACTCCTAGTGCGGTTTAAAGCTCCATACACTAATGATCCAGTGTGTACAATGCAGGGGCATTCAGGAGGATCTAATTGCAGAAATGGAATATAAGGTGCATATATGTGTTTTAATCACCTGAAGATAGGAGTGTTTGTGTTTTTATTACCTTAGAATGAGCTGTTTACATCTACAAAGGAATTAAGTCAGGGAGGTTCATGGAGTCCAATGTGTTGCAGCATCACGTTTCCATAGTAGCACTGAAAGGATTTCCTCTTCTTTTTTTTTTTTTTAAAGTTTGTACAAGGTGGCATCCAGCATTAAGGTGCATCCCATACTATATTTGAGAGAAGACCAGAGTTAATACTCACTCAACTACAAATCCCATAACAGACAAAACAAACAGTCCCTCTAATAAGGCTGTTTTGTAGTTTTTGTGGCCACCATAGGGCACTGTGAGGGAGTGCTGAGCTGTCATATCACACACTGAACCTTTAACTTGCAGCACTCCCTCAGTTGTGTTTGAGTTAGACTATTGTGTGTAGGATTTGGATGGTGGATAGAGTTTGTTGTACCTCGAAATTGCTTATAAATGTGCCACAGTTAAAGAAAAACAGAAAGAAACAATGAAATATGCATGTGCAACAACTGAATAACAGCAACTCCGTGCCATCTCACCACCCGCCGTAGCTGCGTTGACTTCAAAGGGTTCACATCGCAGCTGGGAAAGTTTTGAAGCTGGTTAAAATTATGCAGCTCAACACAGTTGTTGTATCATCATATCATCATCCTCATGAAACATACACAGAGATAGGCTGGCTGGCTTCATGCTGCTTTTATGAATCCTTCTGACAGATAATGTATGAACTGTATAGCACATCCTATAATATTAAACATTCTCATTTGTCAAGGTTTCATGGGTTTTCACTTGTTTGTGCATTTTTCTGCCATGCTGTGTATTTATTATAGGCCTTTCTACACATACAATGCACATATTTTGCATAATTGCCTTATTAAATAAATGCTCACTGACATACACATACATAGCACTTAGACCTTTCATGCATTTGTGTAACCATATGTTAATTTTTGCAGGAGTTTGCCAATTAGTTTTTATATTGTGTGTAAAATATGATTTAAATATTACAAATGGAGAAAATTCATTTATTTTGGTTCCTACTGATAAACTGCATGGGGCTCTTGCTTGCTCATTAACAATATTTTTTAAGTCCATTTAACCCACTGTTCCCCTGTTCACAACCACGCACAAATGCATGCAATTACATTCAGAGATCAAAATTGATATGAAAAAGCATACCACTCAAAGGCAAAGTGCACTCTATACATGCATGCATAAACATAAGCATACAGATACAGACACATATAGGCTACTAAATAACCAAAAACAATCACTTTTTCCTGTGATGCACACACCTGCATATGCAAATAAATCCCTCCCCCCTAGAGATTCCCACACATAAATACTTACACAGGTAGCTGAGTTGCCTGGGGTTTTCCATGCACCTTTCCTCTTAACCTTGATGTTCTCTTCTATTCCCACACATCTGCTTAACACATGTAGCCCTGAGCATTCACTTCCGCCTAACAAGAGAAAAGGGAGAGATGAGAAGAGAGGGGGAGACGGAGTAGGGGAGGGGGGATCAGGTGTCTCCAGAGACTCTGATTGGCATTCAGAAGCACAGCTTCCAGTCCTCGTGCCTGGCATCCCTTAGAGCTTCACCGATCCTTCACAAGGTGTTGAGAAAACACACCAGGAGCTTTCAGATGTACTTTTACAGAGATCCTGTCTTATTTTGACAAGACAGGCCCTGCTGAATTATTTCCAGTAAGTGGCATATGAAAATGTATTGTTCACTGGCAGTGTGTTGTTTTGTTTTGTGCTGAGTTTGGTTCAGCGTACACATTTCTGTAGTACAATGTTTTTTATATACATCTGGACTGGAGTGGTTCACTGTTTAAGCCTACAGACAATAGTTGGCCTTCAACTTATCTCTTAGTGTGCCAAGAGTGTGGTTTCCTTTTAAATAGTACTTTTCAATAGTACCCCACACAGCCCAGTCTGTTCTGAAAGGTTTTCTTTTCTGACTAGAGACACTTGACTGAACTCTTCAGAGTCCTGACTTCAGCCCCATCTAATCCAACTGGACCTGACCTCTGGTATAGTACCGTACTCAGGTGGCATGGCATGAATAGAAGCAAATGTCAGCAGCCATGTCTGGAACTCTTCTGCATTTTAAAGAGATTATATTTTAGGACATCACATAAATGAGTATGTTCTTTGTGGTTTTTTGGTTATGGAGTACTACATTTATACAGTATTTTAGGGTGCCCACTCACATCTCCTCCTCCTTTCTTAGGTTTTAATACTACCTCCACATATCCAAAAATAAATAAATAAATAAACAACCTCTTCTAATATGTGGTTTCTCTTTGTGCTGTGTAGGTGTAGGTGAGGAGAGCAGCAGAAAAGTATCCGACTTAATGGATGTTAAATTTGGATGCACAAAAATATTGCTGGATTTCAATCCATTTGACTTGTAGTTGGAAAAATGATTCTCTTCATATTTTCTGAACCACATATCATTTTCAGTGTTTGACATTTATTGGGGATGCAAATAAATATTGGTCTTATTGGCTGATATCAGGCGTTGGCAATGACAATATGTTTTCACAGCTTATGTTTATCTGTTGTGTTGCATTAGAGGTTATATTGAAAAATGTGTGTGGTTGATTTAGTGGTCTTTAAAACACAGTGAGATGAAGACCACAAAGGCTTAAGGATAATACAGTTTGGGGGAGGAGTGAAATACAATCAATCAATCAATTAATCAATCAATAACACTGGTATCAGGAATCAGCTATCACCCATATTGTTATTCTGTCCAGACTTTTCCCTGCTTGCCTAAAGAATCAGAATCACTGACCTATAATTACACCCTACATTTTATATTTGTTCTATGAAGATGTATTACATTAATCCCAACAGTCTATTGTATTTTATTTTTCTTCTAGTAGTGAATGTATATGTTAGAGCATTTGTCCAATCATATCTCAGCTATCATGTGTTGCCGAGTAAAATAGTAAAATAAATCTGCCATGATTTAATTTAACCTGCCTTCCGAATCCAAAAAGTGCATCCTCTGGAGCTTAAAATAAATGACAATGAACCTGTAGTTTTAACCAGTCAGATTTCATGTTGGTCAGACAGGGGTGATCTATCAGGTGTACAATAACATGGGCGTTTTTATGTCATTTGACTGGACGTTCAAAGGACAAATAGTCAGAGTACGCTCAGACTAGCTCTTCAGATTTAATAGCTGTTTTCCCACCCAACAATGTCTGACAGAGGTGGAGAAATGGATTTGGACACAGACATACTAAAAAATAAGCAGTAAGGAAGGAAGGAGTAAGTAGTAATTTCAATATCTTTGTACTCTGAAAGCCCCTTTATTAGTTATATCTTACCAGTACCTGGTGTACCTAAAAAGGGGACACTAAGTGTCTGCTGTTGCTAGAGTTGTAACCTGTGGTTATTTGAGTTCTGTTATCTTTCTATCAGTTTGAACCATTATCTTTGAGAATAATTGTGAAAATCCCACTAGATCTGCAGTTTCTGACCTACTAAGACCATATCTTCTATCTGCCATGCGATCAGCCTCTTAGGCTATGTTCAGACAGCGGGCAAATGTGGCCCAAATCCGATTTTTTTGCCCATATGTGACCTGTATCTGATTTGTTAAAGACAGTTTGAACAGAACAAATCAGATTTTTTTCAAATCCGACCCAGGCCACTTTCATATGTGATCCTAAATCTGATACGTATCTGATATTTTGCAATGCGACTTCAGTCTGAACGGCCAGGTCGCATTTACGTCATTGAAATGCGACAAACATCACAATTCTACATCCCAGGAGGAGGAAAACACATTTACTTCTGTAAACACAGTGCGTGCCTGTGTGGTCACGTATTATGTCAGGACCTCTTTTGCACATGCAGGTCGCTTCAGGGTCGTATTCAGTTCATACTCAAAACTGATAGAAGTCGCATTTAATGTGTGATATGAACGAACACAAAAAAATCTAATTTCACTAAAAAATCCGACTTGTGCATTAAGACCTGCTGTCTGAATGTAGCCTTAGATGTTTGTTAAAAGAGCACTTGAACAGATGTATCTAATAATGTGAACAATGAGTGTATATTAATCCAAGTGCTTTGTTTCTTCTCATTTCTCATATTGACAATGTACTACATTGATGGTTTGCTCTGACTTTCACATCAATGTCAGACATTAAAGCCTTTTGAATATTAGCTACTAAATGGCGCTTTGAGAGGTATTCATTTCATCCGTGGAAGACATTACAGCCTTAAGCAAAACAAGGACAAAGTTTATTTATTAATTTATTTATTTTTTATTCTGGTCACAGACAGAGAGTCAGATAGAAATATCTTTGGTTACAGGAAGAGCAAAACCATTTGCTGCCACAGTATATGTGTGTCTGTTAGTGTATGTGAGTGTGTATATGGAAGGGGGTGTTATTGCTGAGGGCAGAAAATCAAAGGGATGAGAAAACAATACAGGCTATTCTCTGCGTGTTCTCCCTTGGCGGTTGTAAGAGACAGTCTTCTCTGCCGAGACACGTCATCCTCTCCTTGTATTTTCTTCCTTATATGCTTTTTTTAACCCTTCCACCTTCTTCATATTTGCCTCTGTCTCCCTCCATGTTGCATGTACCATGTTTCCACTGTTTTCCTTCTCGTCTCTCCCCTCTGTCATCGTCGTCCCTCTGGAGATAAGACTGAAGCTGTCTCCGCTTACTCAGGGGTTTGCAGTTTGTAAGAGAATGCCGTATGTGCCTGTAACTTAAAACGGTTCCTAAAGTGAAAGAAATTAATAGTGACATGCCCCCCAACACACACAGGCTAAACATGCACACACAGAGACATTTTTGACGCTCATTTAGAGCCTCCACATTCAAGTCATGCCCCACTTGTAACCACACTTCCTGGTGTAGATGTTCTCGCTCTTAAACCACTTCAACCCAACTCCCAGCTCGGATAAACAGCGCTTGTCATCACGTAAAATAGACTCAGTTTCCTGTCTGACTTTGACCGAGTCCTCACTCCATCATTCTCCCACTCCATCAGCATGATGTGACTTCTAAAAAGAGGAGGAAGGTGGTGAATGAAGAGGTGGTGTGGGCAGGGAGTGGGGAGTGGGGAGTGGGGAGTGGGGGGTTGTTTCCTCTTGGACAGACTGGTTCCTGTTCGACCATTTGTGGCTTCCATTAGCACAGCCCATGCAGCCTCACTGGTTTCACACTACATTTCCCTTCATTCACTTTAACACTCCATTGGGTCTCAAAAAGAAATGGGTGGGTGTAATTGCATTTTGAGTGATGCTTGTGTCATTACCTTGCTTCAAAGTCAGTGACAACAACAACAATTTAGCAAACACGCTCAGCCTGCCTTAAAAATCACAGCTGCTGATTCAGAGATGTGGAGATGGCCCCGATCGAAAAATAAAGACAGTTAGTTTCAGGAGTCACTTTCAATGACATTTAATACTGATCACACATGCTCTCAAGTGAAATCAAGTACTAACAAGGGTACTCCAGAATGCTGTGGTGAGTGTTTCGCTGCACAGACATGCCAGTGTTTTAAATGTATTTCTCCGAATTTTTCAGAAGTAAGGTTAGACTCTGTACCGCCGATATTAGAAAATGCTTTTTGCACTTCATAGGCCACATGATGTTATTATGATTATACCTGAATGAAATCTGAGTTTATTCCACTATTACGTGTATTATACACAGCCTCTGATGTTAAAGTGCGCTTTCCTCTTGGCATGTTGTGATGCGCAACATTTTAATGGCCATGTCTAAGCTACCCTTCATTTATAAGCCACTCAACATTCCAACAGTTGCATAAACACAGCTGCTGTTTGTTTATGTTTACAAAGGCATTGTGAGTGCCAATTGTTCCTCCGTTTCAGATTGAAAAAGATTATAAAATTATGTACTCCTTTTCAACTCCAAACACGCTGCAAAGCTTTGACCAGAAATAGAATGCTGTGTGTGTCAGATTAATGAAGGAGTCATTCGCCAAAACCAGGAGATGCTCAGCTGGACTGACTCGTCAAATAGCCATATTCCGCCCTAAAACACAGGTTTGGTTCACCCTGTCAAAAATTCAAGAATTAGTATGTTTCCTCTGCCTGTTGCTAAGCTGCAGAAACTGACACCCTGCAGCATCACCTCAACCCGGCCCTTGTTGTCCTTAGTCGCTGCGCATATGTCTGCACATGCACTTATACATATATATGAGCGGATGTGTGTTTTTACTGTTTGAGAGTGTTTTGCTGTGCTCTAAATGCTAATCTGCTAAGACAACAGGACCAGCCGTGTCCAGGGGCTATGGGCTAAGGACAGGAGGACCTTGACAGTGCTGGATCCGTGTGAGTGTAAGGATGCCTCCACCCACACTCATTGGCCTTTCTCACAGAGCGACTGTCAAGACGATTGCGATTTCACCCATAGTATAGAATTAGCCACATTGAAGACAACTGCCTGAAATGTAGATGACGATCTGATATGCAGATATGGGTATTTAAACAGTGACAAGGGGCCACTGAAATTTTTACACGGAAATAAAAAGACTGAGATAAAATGAAAGACAGGCGAGCTTAACTGAGTGACAGGAGGGAGAACAAGATAGCAGCATGGCAGTAGCAAAGATAGTGGAGGTAGAGATAAAAGGTAGGGAGAAAGCAGAGGAGATATGGGCAGACAGCCAATGGTGGCTCTGGAGGGTGTCTGGGATGGCTGGCGGTTGAACAGCACATCAAGCAGCTGGTCAGTCTGCGCTATTTTCTATATTGGCCTTAAAGCACTGCTGAGATGAAAGCTGCGCACAACCCTTAACCTTAACCCCTACCGTCGCTGCTATGCTCACACACAACTCCATATGGCATCCTCCGAGCACACGCACCTGCACTCCCATAGCTAAAAGGCAACTCCAATTATCGCATAATAGATCTTTGCCCTATTGCTGGAACCAGGCCACGAGGATATCAGATGAACCCAACTTCTCTTTCTTCAGGTGTGTGTAACATGGTGCAAGAAAAAAAGCAAGAAAGTCAAAGCGAGAGAGAGAGAGAGAGAGAGAGAGAGAGAGAGAGAGAGAGAGAGAGAGAGTGAGGGCCACATATTTGTTAGGTCAGTCCAATATTAGCAGTCCACATGGTGCAGAAATCACATGCATCAACTGTAATAGCTCTCATTCATCACAATGCTCAGTGAGGAAGACCAACCTTATGCATACGGCACTCGCTACCAAAGACGTATTACTCGTTGTCAGCATGAGGGGCACTTCGCAGATTAGATTCATCACTGACCTCATCAACTGCACAAAAGTAAACAAATTGGCTGAAAATGTGCGATGTTTGTCAAGAGCTGACACGTGGCCTATTTTCCGCCCCCACCCACCTACCCACCCATCCCCTCACTCCACCCCCTCCCTTGTCAGTCTCTAAGTTGTAGCATCGATACTGCAGGCTGCCCCGCAACGCAAAGAAATGTAACAGCGTTGCTGTGCCGAGAGTGCACACCGACTTGTATCTAGACAAACAAATCGATAAGCAGTCCACTGTGTTCCATTATCAGGCGGAAAAGTTAACCACCAGCACCAACGGTGAGAGCACACAGCAGCACAGTCTTGAGGGGGAGGAGGAGGAACAAAACAATATGAATTCCCAATTCATTTGAGAGTAAACGCTTACTCTGGTATCTTATTGATTGAGAAAAAGTTTGGTGGAAACTATTAGTGTTTTAATGCTGAATTCAGCAGGGATCTCTCCGTTAACCTATGCCAAAAATATCATAGGTGGCAAAGTTTGACCTTACTTCCATCTGAACTTTGCACCAACTTTGGATGCAACTTTGAGAATTGATGTGATATTTTTCCTTTACATACTTGGCTTGAATGTTGCTGAACTTGTTTGACTTTGGAGAAACTCTACATTTTGATCGCGTCCACTACTTGCTGTTGCAATTAGAAGAATCGGCCCGTAATACTCAAATTTAGAGTCTACAATTTGAATAAAGCACTGTTCTGTGTAGCTGTGATCTAGGTGAGGTAAAAGCTGCCATTTGCGATGTCGCAGCCTCTATCACCGGTCATTGCTAATCAGCCAAACCAGCGGCGGCATATAATCTTTCTCACCTACGCAGCTGAAAGTTGGACTGCTCTGAGGGCTTTTGTAGCCACCACATTTCTCAAGCTCTCTTTCCCTCATTACCTGCCTCATTCCTCTCTCTCCCTGTGTCTCCTCTTTCGTTTTTCTAAACACAGTCTCTCGCTTCTCTCAAATCATCGCCGGTGTTACTATTTTTACCACTCTAACAAGGTTGCTTGGTCACAGAGGAAAGAAATGTTCAGAGCTCGAAGATGCAGACACGCTACTTCTGCTATGTCTGCCCTCAGAGCAAAAGGGCCCTGGAGCTGAAAGTAGA
>JAPQRQ010000001.1:16732697-16758040 GCA_037367365.1 Apogon talboti
CGCCCCCCCCCCCCCAAAAAAAAAAAAAAAACTAGTAATGATCTTACTTTTTACTTTTTATTTTCATTGTGGCCTGCAAGTGTCATGATACAAAACTTTAGGGGTTAAAATCCTTGTATTTTTTTCCCTGTATTTGTTCTTTTCCCAGTTTAACAGTAATGATGTAACCTGGTTTAATTGTTCAGGCTTATTGGTGTGTTATTGATCATACTGTGACTGAAATTTAAGCCCCTTAAACAGCGACCCTCTGTTAAAGGAACATACTGAACCTTTAATGTATATTCCATTAATTTCTTATTTAACTTGACTTCAACTTTGTGTGTTAGGGAAACTGACTTCACCTGGTGAAAGCTGGGCATCTCAGTCGCTCCACTCTGCCCAGTTACAGACTCTGTTTACAAACACGTGTGTGTGTGTGTGTGTGTGTGTGTGTGTGTGTGTGTGTGTGTGTGTGTGGCACAGGAGGTTCAGTCGTTACACAAGCTCCATGAGTTTGATGCAGGGGTGGAGCTAAGTATTTAAGGGACCCAAGAGTATTTTTATAATAATAATCTTTTAGTGAATTCATCTTTTATTTTAATATTTCTTGCTTTTGGGAATAGTGCTGAGTTGTGGTTTTTTGTTTAGTATAGTTTTTAGAACATAAAGTTACATATATGTGTGTATATATGTGTGTGTTTGAATGTTTGTGTGTAATGCTGCTTTTACAGAAACAAAAAGCATTTTCTGGGTGTAGGTGAAGCAATGTATTAGAAGCTTCCCTGCTCTCTTAGTCATTGTGTTTGCGTGCCACTGGAGCTCAGTAAGCATTTTATCAACCATCTCTGAATCATTCCTACACATTTACCTCAGAGTGACTCAAAAAGCTTCCAAAAAAACTCTTGTCAAGTGGTAGATTTTCTCCTTTGAATGCCATTTTCTTTACTGGTTTTGTGTAGGAAGTCAGAATCCAGTATGTATTTCATTTTATGCCTTGTCACAAGCAGAAGAGACCCTTAGTTTTGACCACCTTCCTGTCACTTAAAATGGGAGGGAAATTAACAGATATCACTTTAAATCACAAGTTCTGGACATGAATCATGTATCTGTATCATAACCTTTACTCTTACATCACTTAGAATGATTTTATAAAAAAAACCCAAAAAACAGTCTTACAGTCTTCACTCTAGGTTTGTTTCCATTTCTAGTTTTCTCTTCTTGACTCTGCTGTCTCCTCTGTGTTTGGACAGCTGAGTTGTCCTAACCTCCCCAGGTGACCATCACAAATTCACAGGGCAGTCATTAAACTATACACAAAAAACACACTCTCTAAGATAAGACACAGAGCTTCAGTGTGCAATAGCTTTTTGGCATCATCAGGCAAAAATTACATAATTACCTTGCAGCATATTGTAATTCAAGTGGTCTGAGACGAAGTGAGAACTCTGCACCTCCTTTTCAGTCAGTTCGGCTGTAGAAAACCTACCCCATGATTAAGGATGTGGCGAGGTTTGGGCTAATCATGTGTTTTCAGAGAGGTAGGGGGTAGCAAACATGACAGACAGCTCTAATTGCTGATCATTGTTTAGATTCAATCAGATGGGACTCTACTGCACTACTCCGTGGCTCCACACAGAAACGACAACCCTCTTTAAACCTATTCCACAGCGGCAGTGAATATCAGATCTTAGCTGTATTAGAGGTTATTAGAAGAATGATGATGATGAGCAGGCCTTTTGTTGGCTTTGAAAAAGAAGCGTAAAATAGGACCATGTCTTATTTTATGTATGGTATTAAGTGCAATTTTACCATGAACTGGTAACATTACATTCCAGCTCCCCCTCTTAACTGGGATATTTTGGCTTCAGTTTTCATTGTGACATGAAACAGCATCATCACATTCATCTCCACAATCAATATGTTAATCTGGACAAATAGGAATGAGCTGTAAAAGGACGCAGTGATGTCCACCTCCTGCAGCTTTGACACTGAATGACCATGTTAACTAAGAATAACAAAACTTCATCCCAGCCGTTTCAGCCATTCAGTGTAAAGACGGTTAACACAGTCACTCAGACGAGTAACTCCCATGATGCTGATTAATCAGTCGTGATGGTGTATCTACAGGAAAAAAAAAATCACTGCATTCTCATCTGCTCCGGAGCGCAGCTGTAAGTGACCTCCTGGAAAGCTGGGAATAAAGCTGTTTTTTCTGCCTGGCTCCAGCTGGGATCTAACCAGTGATGTGTAAATTGAACATGGATTTATTTTTCCAAGGTCTCCTAACAAACACTAGGCTGTATGAATTAGTTAATAGATGCTCACGGCAAACTGTGTCAGTAGAATCAAGATTCCTGGTTTACGCTCCTGTTGGGATGTGTGAAGCGTCTGTCAGGAGCCTCTGGAGAACCTTTAATACAGGGATGTCAAACTCATTTTAGTTCCACTTAAAGCCCAATTTTATCTCAAGTGGTTCAGAGCGGTTAAATACTATCATAGTAACCTATAAATAATGACACCTCCAAACTTTTATCTGCTTAAATTACATGATGAAAATGTTTACATATAAAAACCAGGCTTTAAAAAATGGGAATAACCTGAACGACCATGCAAAACATGAAATCTCTTCAGAAAAATAAGTGCAATTTTAACAATATTATGTCTCAGCTTATCATTTATACATGTGCATTATAACTTACAGATCACGATCAATCTACAAAGGCACAAAACATTTAGTAACAGGAATAATATTGTTAAAATTGCACTTACTTCTTTAAAGACATTTCAGATTGTTCAAATTTGTTCAGGTTATTCACATTTTTTGTGAAAGGATTGTTTGTAAATGTCAATATTTTCATATAATTTTACTATGTTACACAAAACAAAGACAAACATTTGGATTATGGTGGTAGTATTTCATTGGACTTGAGATCGAATGCTGCTGTATGTGGCCTCTGAACTAAAATGACTGTGACACCCTTATTTGTTAATATCAGTGTAATTTTTGCATTTCACAAATGTATCCAGCGGGCCGGATTGGACCTTTTGGTGGGCCGCTTTTGGCACACGGGCCGTATGTTTGCTTTAAAGCAAGGGGTGTCAAACATTAAAAAAACAGAACGTTTTTAACTTGTGCAAGAAGGAGGCTGACAATCACACCAGGCTTTACAAAGATGATCATCTGGACTACATAAAACAGATGCTGTTGCCTGGATGCGCGTCTGTCGCTGCGTCCTCGCCGACTTCCTCCACACGGTGGCCCTGTGCCTCTCCTTGTCGACGCTCCTCCTCGCCTCGCAAATGTAAAGCTCCGACTCCCTCCTCCTCCTCCTCCTCCTCCTCGTCCACCTCCACCTCCTCCTCCTCCTCCTCCTCGTCCTCCCTCTACTTCCACTCCTTCTTCCCGTCGCGCTGCGCAGAGCCTCAGACGGTCCTCCAGCTCCGTGCAGCCCGGTGCGAAGATGGTCGGCGGCTTGTGCGCTCGCAGGTTGGCCCGTCGGTCTCGGTCCGCCCTGATCGCAGCCCTCACGGTGCTGCTGGTGCAGACCCTGATCGTGTGGAACTTCAGCAGCCTCGACTCCGGAGAAGAGAGGGAAAACGGAGGCTCCAACGTCCGGGAGAAGAGGGACCGGGTCGCGGGCAACAAAGCCGTTGGCAGCGACTATTTCCAACACGGGGTCCAGCGGCAGCAGCATCTTCCTCCGCCTGGGAGGGGGACGTCTCGCCACATACAGCAGCCGGTAAGATACAGCCGCTACCCATGTATTTCACCTAAAATCCCCGCTGAAAGGCGACATTCTCGCCGGGATGAAGCCCGGAGGGGTTGTCAGGCAGGTCAAAACATCCACAGTTTGCGCGTTTTGGAGACACGCACACGTTTGGGCCTTAAATGAATGAGCGACTCGTGTTTGATAATGTTGTCACTTATAAACGGAGGCAGGATCGGAGGGACATGACAGAGGCTACATAGATGTATGAAAAGCCCCCGTAGTGCGATGCTGGGAGACGGGCATCCTTAAGCTGAACGCCGGCCGAGGACAGGAGCCACAATGCGCTGTTAGAATGAACGCACTCCAGCCCAGACTCCTGCTGAAAATGCCAGAGCTGAGTATGGAATCTGAACTCAGCGTGTAGTTCACTTCGGGGCAGGATGATAGCATGGCAAGGCAAATCCTTTCATAAGATAGTAGCCGTGGAAGTGCCTAAATATCACTGACTGTGGCTGCCTGTGCCTGTCACGGTCCATTTGGTGTTTTGAGTCAAATACAGTAGCTTGCATGGGTCAGCAGCACTGTCTGTTCAAGGCCAAATTGAAACATAACCCAATTTGCAAAGTTGTTTCTGATGAGCATACAAAGATTAGCGTCATCTGTTGTATGTTGAAACACTAACAAACAAATTGGCAGTGGCAACGCGATGCATAAGGTCAGGACAGATGTGAGTGTGGAGCCAGGGCAAACACACTCATCTAATGAACATCTTGAATACACTCTGTGTACTTGAGCCCATTCTCAAGTAATTTCATACCATGCCATGTCATTTACATTTAAAATAATGGGCTCCCAAAATCCAAATGTTTATTTGTAGACTCCGCTGACTGCTCTTTCACCCTGAGGGCTTACACTGAGCAGGTTTTGTATTTGAACAGGGCTTCTGCGCCGCATGTGATTAATTTCCACAACCTGATGTCTGGAATTAAATTCTCGAAAATTGAGCTTCTTGCTTGCATGGTCTCTCAAGCAGTTAGGCTGCCCTAAAGAAATTGGACGCAGTTGTTTCTGGCAAGCGTGCAGCATTTTCCCTTCATAAAGCTGCCAGCCATTCAAGTAAAGCCTATACTCCTCAGCAGCCACGCCACCAGGAGATAACGGTTGTCGGTGTAGTACGATACACTGTGGCCTCAGTGCACAGCCAGTCACTGGATCATCTGTCTCCTCCGCAGCTTTCACCGTGAGTCACTTGCTTCATCTGGTAGGAATCTTGTCTTGTCCCACCTGCTGGCATCTTCACAGTTCAAAGTCATGCCAAGGATGGGCTGCATTTGAGTGGATTTTCCTTTTCTTTTTTTTTTTTTTTTTTTTTTTTTGACAGTTTGAGACTACTCTAATGAAATATCACTATAATATCCCCCTAATAGTCCAGTAGGGACAGATGTGTCTCCAGTGTTCATTAGTGAATTTACATTGTGACACTTGTTCCGAATTGTTACAGGATTATTGTAATATTCATATAAGGACTGTCCATAAGTAAGTTATACAGTTACATAACAAGCACTGAGGCTCCTTTTCATGGAGGATCAGTTGTGTCAGTACCTATTCATGCTGCGTCAACAATGATTTGTTCAAAAGTCTTTCACTATTAAAACACACAGTGGATCTGCGCCCATGACCTTTTGAGGAGAGCTTTCATCCCCATCGCCTCCAGGCACTTCACACAGACTTTATGCCAGTCCACCAGCCAGCCATCCTGCTGCCTGCCCGTCAGACTGTTGACTTCGGCTCCCTCTTCCTCTGCAGTTCTGTGACTCCTGACGTTGAAGTGATCACCCTCTGTCACATGCGTAGCCTCCTCAACTAGTTAATAACCACATTTTTATTTCCCCCCCTTGTGGGCAATATGTATGTGTGTGTGTGTGTGTGTGTGTGTGTGTGTGTGTGTGTGTGTCTTGGCACGGCAGACTTGTCCATCCTAAGCGTGACACATCAGCGTCAACTGAAGCCTATATGAGGCACCACGCCTAAGCGAGGGGAGAGCAGCACTTTGATCCAGAAAAGAATGAGCCAGAAGCTATAATATGACAATAACATAAAAATGCCTATGTGATCACTGGTGTTGGATGGAAACATTATGCATAGCTTTGGATCTGTCATCCCAGCAGGAAGGAGCTATAGTTGTCATTAGCGGTTGTCTCCCGTTGTGTCTTTAGAGGAAAATGCTGCTGGAAAGAGTGTCGACATCTTCTTCTCTAATCAGCTTGTTGTTCCCGTCTCCGACACCCTCATATGTATGGATATAATATGTTGAAGCAACGTCTGCTCTGTGAAGCAAATATTACATTTTTCTACACAGACTGTAGCTACCTGTTGCAGAGTACCCATCAGAAATTCACACACTTATTAATTAGACTGTCTTGTTTTTCCTGACATCAATTTATTACTGGAGGTAGCATCATAGTTATTATTAATAGGTGCTTATTAAGGCGGTCGTGGTGATGGATGTGAAGAACTATAAACGTGCCTGAGTTAAACCAATCTACCTTTCACAGGAGCAGGATGTTGAGCTTTACAAAGAGTCTGGCTCCAAGCTTCACATCTGGTCGTCAGCATTTTCTTTTCCGTCTGCCGCGGCAGTCATATACCGTAATGTTCTCAGCGGGTGTCCAGCTCACACATGTTGTTAAGAGTTTCCCTTTTAGTCATGGTAGTACACGTAACATTACCTCTGATGTGCACTTTTTCCATCCCCACACATGACTCTTCTGAGCAGCTTTCCTCCGGCAAAGATGAGCATCACACTCCCCCATTACTTCTTGATTTCTGTACAGCGTGATGATAATGTACTAGCGACACGCAAAACCACAAATTACTATGAATCCTACTTCATTTCAGGAACATTATTTTCCTATAGTGGCACACTTGGCATTGCTGCAGGAGAAATGAGCTCCAGCAGATGTTTCACTTGAATAGTTTACGGCTGGTAGTAGATGTAGTGTATAAAACACAGAAACTGGAGAAGCAAAAAGCAGAAGGAAGTCTCTTATTCTCGTCTCATTTCAGCTCTGTGGGGGATCCCACATGTTACTGTCTAAAAACGAGTATTATTGTTCTTTTGTAACTTTTACAAATGTTTCTTCTTCTCATATGGTGCTGGTTACTTTTGACAAACGCTGCACTAAAAAGCTTTTTTTTTTTTTTTTTTTTTTTTAGAATTAAATGGGAATAAATGAGCCGCTCCCGTTAAAAACTAATACAAAAAAGATCATTAAGGGAACTGAAATCAATCGTGCCGGATATTCCTTCAGATTGTAATCGTGTACCAGTGCACTCTACATATGTTTTGCATTTAGAAGCCTTTCTGAAATCTATTGTTGCTACCAGTCTGTATTCTAACCGCCGAGCACAACCACAACGTGATTCATCCCATGGCATCCATGATCACAGCGCTGAGTCACACACACACACCAACACTCACACAAACATCCAAAATTATGTATATAAGTAGATGCAGCTCCACAGAAACACACCCACTTACATGAATATATTTATAGCTCCACTCATGAAGTATGAGTACTTGCCGCCCAATTACTTTTTTTTCTACCTGTAGTTGTAGTGATATGCCATAAGCTATGAGGAGGATGAGTATTTGAATAAAAGAATAATACAAAGAATGATTTTTAAGAGCTGGTTATCTAGTTTTCATGTTCTTGAAAGCTTTATTTCCACTTTGTAAGAGAGCCTCTTTTCTCACCTATTTTTTCAGGTGCTTTTTTTCCCGCTGTCACCTACCCTACTGTGTGTAGTTAGTTTCACTGCCATTTCATGTGTCAGTCACTGTCAGCATTGGTTTTTGTATCATACCAAAGCCAATTTAGCAGTGGTAATTGGTAGTTAAATTGGCACTCCCCCAAAAAGTAAATCGTCTTGGAGTGTTAGCTTCTCTCCTTTAAACAGACCTTTGAACATAAATAATTACAGTCCGGGGCCACCCAGAAGATGCACTGTGTGATTTACAATTTCAAACATCCGAATCATTACATCAATAAAGTGTTACTGTGTAAAGTCTGTAATGAGGGAAAAGTAAAGTGCAGCCTACCCATCAGTCCATCCATCTGTCGCTGTGAATTCGCACACAAGTGCCGTGCCGGTAGTCTGGGAAAGAGGTGGGAACATATTCAGATCTGAGGGAAGAAGTATGCATCTCAGACTTGAAAGAGACATCGAAAACCAGAGACACTTTGAAGTTGAAGTGTAATTTGTATACATGACAGCATCTCACTTCCAAACCTGCAATGGAAGAAAACATTTTATCATTATCAGAATGCAGCTTACCATAAAAAGCCCATAATGCTGTTGCATCGCGCTCATCTGACTCACATGCAAAATATCAATGTCAGTAAGGAATCTGGAAATGTCAGAGTATGTATAGTTTGCAGACTGAAGGTTTTCGGGTATCCATAGCAGCTCAAACATCACAACAAATCTTCTGTTGCTAGTCTAACAGGCACTTCCCTGCTAAATACTCCCTCTAGCACAGGTGCTGAATGTGTGTATGTAATCTTTTTACAGCGGTGTTTCTCTCTGTCGTCCTCTGTCTCTTTGCTGACTTTGTGTAAAAGAGGGACAGCCATTCAACTTTTCCACAGGTGTCAGGATGTTAGAAATACTATACATACACTCAGGGAAGAGAAAGCCACTCTGGCATGACTCACACAGGCCTGTCAATTATGTTGACTCTTGCTTAGTAGATGAGAGTAGAGCGACTTCCATTATCATATTATGTTTAATAGAGCAAATGGATAACTGCATCATCAAGTTAATAGCAAACAGGGTGCTGAGGGTTGAACATCAACACAATATTTGTAATGTTAGCTTGGCAAATGCCACAGTCATGAAATGACTGATGTGACAGATATTGGCGCTGAACATACAACAAGCAGCTGCACAAGAACTTGTAATACATTTTAAAGAGAGAATGAAGATGAAGACAACATCACTGATGTTCTCCAACAGGGCCGAAAAAGGAAAAATGTTATTTACTTCTTCACAGGCAACGGCATATCGCTTCTTCAACACAGACCTACAAACAAATGCCAAATTTAAGGAAAACTTAAATCAAGAGTGTTATTACGACCACCGTGTTCTTGAACAGCTTCAATGAATCTTGTGGCGGGAGAGAAAACGAGTGAGCAAATGAGTAACACAGTTATTTTCTGACAGTTTTATGTCAATATTTGGAACATCAGACAGTCAGCAGATCATCTAGTTTAGAGAGAAAGTGATTTCAAGTTTTCAGACTTGTTTCTATCCTCTGCATTTCGGCTTCTTATTGAGTCATTATCAGTGGAAACAAGTATGAATAACAGAGGTACACTTCTATTTGTTCATGTGTTTTTTTTTAACTAGGAGACCCATTTTAGGATTGCGTTTGAGCCGTAGTTAAACTGATGTAGCTTAAGTTGTATGTCAGGCACATGTTAAATGTGTAGAAATTAAGTCTATTACACACATATTGGCCTTACATTCATTCATTCATTCATTCATTCAATCATTCATCTTCATTCATCTGGTGCTGAAGCCTAACCCAGCTACATTTCTGAGGAAGACGGGGTACACCCTGTTCATGTCACCAGTTCATCGCCTTACATTTCTTCTGCTATTACCCCAGACCATTGCTTAGGCAGATGTTCAAATGTTAAAATGACGTGGACTACAGTCAGGCTTATAAGTATTTGGACAGTGACACATAAATCATTTTGCCTGTGTCCACCACCACAGTGGATCTGAAATGAACCAAGATGTGATTAAAGTGTGGACTTTCATTCAAGAGGTTAACAAACATATTGTATTAACTATTTAGGAATTAGAACCATTTTAAACAATTCGCAAAATTTTTAGAGGCTCAAAAGAAACAAACTTAGTTATAAATCGGAGGATTTTTGTAATACTTGGGTGACCACCTGAAGCCAAGAACTCATGGTCGTAACCAAACCCTGAGTTTCCTCCCTGGAGATGCTCTGCCAGGCCTTAACTAGATTCACCATCAGTTGTTGCTTGTTTGTGTGTCAGTTTAGTCTTCAGTATCTAAGAAGTTGCACTGATGAGGTTGACATCAAGTCACTGACATGGCCATTGAAGAACATCCCATTTTTGTACCTTTAAAACCTCTTGGGTTGCTTTTGGGTCATTTGTGTCACTGTCCAAATAGTAATGGTCCTGACTCTATATGTATAATTTACAAGGGGCTAAACAATATGCTGAAGGAACTTCTGCCCCAGAGCTATAGTCCTTGGAACAGAAAAGTTCCCAGAACCTTTGTGGGAAAATTACTGAATTTAAAGTATTTGCAACTCTACTACAAAGGGGAACTGCATTATTTAAAAAAATCCCTTGTATGCTTTTTATGATAGTGGGGGAAGTTCCTCCAAGATCCCCCATCGTTACTCATTCAGATCAGTTTTCAATGCAGAGCCAGTCTCATTTGCTTTGACTCTGTTCATTTATCTTGATTTTGTTTTTGCCACTAGTGTGTACTTCATGTCTGAAAGTCAAAAGGCAGTTTTCTTAACAGCCCTTTAAAATGGCCAACAGTAGCCAGACAAGTCGCAGTCCTTTTGAAAGTACGTGTACAGGATGATGTGTCTGAAAGGAGCTAAAGAAACACTCAAATTGTGATCCTTTCTTCTCAATTTGACTGTGTGTATGCCTGCGTATCTGACCACTTTGTGCGCAGCGTGATGCTTTTGTATGCCTCATCTGTAAAACTGCAAAATCAAAGATCGTAACTACTGCTCTTCTCTCTCCTGTCAGACTTATTCAAACAAACCTCACCATTACCACCAATTAGAGATTCATCACAAGATGTCAACACACACACACACACTGCTATCGACTACCATCATGAGTCCAGCTCGGACCATTTCTCCCACGTCTCTTAGACAGCCCCTCCCCTCCTCCAAGCCCCAAATCTTCCCCCTCATCCTCACATCATCCTCTGCCGCGGTTACAGATGGTTTCATTCCCCAACACATTAATAACGCATCATCCAGATGAATGAAGCTATATAATACCTAGCGTTGCCAATAATCCCATAGGTAAGAGGCTTAGCAGACAGCGCAGAGAGAGAGAGAGACATAGACGGAGAGACATAGAGAGAAAGATGGAAAGACGAGGCTGGGGGGTGGGGTGGGGGGGGCGCTGAATTAGTGTGGTATCCATGTTGATATTTAGCACAGGCCTCAAACACTGCACTCACACTGGAACACACATACACACACAGGTTTGGACTAGACTATCACCATATGGAGGGGTTATTAGGCCAATCCCTCAACTCCCTTGCTGTTTACTAGTTCCAGGGTTATCTCTTTAAATAGATCCACTGTATTTTATAAAAAGAGATAAGCGTCTGCTAACACACCACTTGAATTACATAACTGGAAAGTTATCACTGCTTTGTTTTTCTTAAGGCGCGGATGTAAATTCATTGCAGTAAATTGAGTTTTCAAAGGAATTTCCACAGACTTTCTGTTCGATGGTAAGGTTTTGTTATTTGTTTTGCATACATTTTTCAATTCACTGACAAATAAAACACAGGCTAACTAAGACTAAGACTCAACCTTACCTGTAAGCGTATGACCAGGTAAGGCTTTGTAAGTTTTTGCCATTAGCATTAGTCTCAGATCTCACTCTGGACTGAAGGGAATATTTTTACCTGTGAAAACTGCATTTAAAATCACAAGGTGTAAGTAAAAGTTATGCCTCAAAGTTAAAGTTGAATAAAGCGCTCACACTTTATTTTTTAAAAAAAGAAATTCAGTTAAACTTGACAGCTAATTTTGTACTTCTGTACTGGAGATTTTCGTGTCTATTTCATGTGTATTTGTTAAAGTTTGATCCTTATATGTGTGTGAATCTTTGAAATTGCAGCTAAAATCTGAACTAATGACACTGGATAAAATGCAGAAGTGAACATTACTACTCAATCCATTCACAAAACTGATCCATTCAACAAGTTATTTACAGCAGTTCCTGAATTTTAAAGTCAATGAATAAATATAGTGTTACTTTTAATTTTAGTAGTGAAATAAAAGATGCTCTTGTTAATCAAACACATATCCTTTTTTTCCTGTCAAATCAGTTAACACTTGCCCACCAGCTTAAGATAACATAGTGAGGTAAACGCAACTTACCAGTTCTTTGTACTTGAAGGGAAATTAACATTCATCAGCGGCATATATTTGACAGTCAAAATTAATGAGTTCTTGGCCCGAAGCTCCTTTTTCTCTCATTTTCTGAACCGTTTAGTCTTCGTGGTGGTCGTGGGGGTGCAGGCGGAGTACACCTTTGACATGTTGCCACTACTTAGACAGTGTGACTGTATTTTTGAACAAGCCTAAAAGAAATAGGGTTTCTGATGTGAATTGGTTAGTACCAGAGAGTCAGTTTAGGAAAATGTGGTGCTGTATTAATTGAATTTTGATATACTGATTCTGTGGTTTCTCAGATCTTTAGGAGGGTCACATGACCGGCTGAATCCTATCACCTGTGGTTGAATTCTATAGTGGTCAAATATTTTTTTTTTTTTTCTTTGCTGCTCATTTTACAGCAGACAGCGCACTGTATATGTACCATCTTCATCGTTTCCCCTGCAGCATTCCCCATGAATAGACTTCTGTAGGGGATCATTAGACAGCATGGAGTGTGTTTGGCTCTTAACCATAATGGTCACATCACACTGAAAAACACTTGACAGCCTTGTCATCGGGGAGGCAAACGGCAGATTGCCCACTTGTCTGAAAAGTACTGCAGCGCTGCCACATTGACATGCAACACACACTGATCCACATGTAAAACATAGATGCACATGAACATGTAATCACACCCACACAGTCTAATGCCACATGAGCATGAGCTACTGCCATGCTATCTCCTCCTCAACACACCATATACTAATCCCCGTTGTACTGTGTTATTCTAATAAGACAGGGGGGTTTGTGACAGAAAGAGAAAAGAGTACGTAGCGGTATGGTGAAGACACAGGGTGATGACACGACGGCTGGGTAGAGATAGGGCCGATCCGGCCTGTCAGGAAAAGCTTTTGTCCTTCCAGTCCCACAGAGCAAGAGGAAAGGAACTGACAGTGGCACTTTTCTTTCTTTCTATCACCTCCTCCTCCTCCTGCTTTTTTTTTTTTTTTTTCTTTTTACTCACTACTGGAGCTGAATGCCAACAGCCCAGAAGACTTGTCTCTATCTGTGATTAAAAGAGAATAAGAAAGAGAGAGAAGAAAGAAAGAGAGATACAGACAGGCATAGAAAGAGACAGAGGGAAGCTTGAGGAAGAAATGTTGAGAGGGAAAAAAAGAAAAGATAAATGTCTCATCCCTTCTACAAATCCGACATCGACTAAAATCCCAGCGTAATCCTTAGGGGAACCCGGTTTGGTTTGAAGGCGTGTTAGCGTAGCTCGGGCCTGCCTGGCAAAGACTGTGTGGTTGGAGACTCTGACTGGAAACTAACCTGAGTCCACATGGTCTCCATGCATACAAGGATCAGGTCTCTAATTTTCCCCTCTGTTGGTGAAGTTTAGGATTTAATGGTAAGCTGATGCCGAGATGCTGATCAAGCCGGTTTCATTGAACACCTCTAAATAGAAGTCCTGATTTGGGATTAAAATTAAGAGCACGGATGAGGTAATCTGGCCAATAATCTCTATTCACTTAAACAGGCTGTGATTTCCAATGGCTAATTTTTCACCCTGATGAATGCTTACTTCTGTTCAACCTTTCTTTGTGTCGTACACATCTGGATAACATCAAAATGGTTGATTTTTTTTTTCAGCTGAGTAGGGGGAGGGAAGGGCTGCAAAGTCGTGTAGCAGCTCTCAGCGGGTTTAGCACAATGACTGACCCCTGTCACAGTAAACATATTATGCGATCGAAGGTTGATTGATCTAAATATTTTTTGACGCAGCTTCAAAGCTACATGAGGAGAAAGTTGAGGTGGATGGTGGGAAAAATAGAATTTATGTTGTTGATATCTTATGAAACTGCTTATCGTGAATCAAAATGATTTCTGCAAGCAGATCATTATCATCACCCAAGCCTTTCTGCGTCTAAGGCTATTCGTGATAGAGTAGATGTTGGTGGTAAATAAAGACAGATGTGCACAGATACTTTAGTATTTGTTACACGACATGCGTTTGTTGTTGTAAATGTGAGAAATACTGATATCTCTGACACAGAATTATACAGGTTTTTCCCACTCGGTTCATTGTAGTCATGGGAATTAAAACTCTAAAACTGTCCTCACTCAGGCTCACTCTACCTTTCCCCCCTCAGCATGCGGGAGTCACATGATCATGCATTATTGATCCACTTAACGACAGCGGTGTAATCGATCAAAATCAAATCAAAAAAAGTATTTTAAAGTGCACACAGCTCCAGCCTCAGATGTGTGAAAAGACCGAAAATGACTCTAAGCAGATGACCGATTACTAAAAGTAAATTATTTAAAGAGAATTTGTATAGGAGAGCTTGTTTCCCAGGCTTTTTATTTCATATAAGCAGTTGATCACAATAAGCTGTTTCCACTGTATCTAATTTTATTAAGTGGTGCCATAGTGTTAACTTTATGACTTCCAGCTATTTTATTACAGGGAAATATTATATTATGAGTATACATCACTAATACCCTGTCCACTAACACAGATATTTTCTTCCTCATTTTATTTTATTTATTTAGTCAGTCAGTTAGTTAGTCCATGTGACAATGCGGTAACGACTACAACCTGCTACAAATGCTCAGGCAAACTGCTGTTTTTCTTGTACTTTCTTGTAAACTGTGGACATAACACCATGGATAATACTGGACGGAGCAGATGCGGAGGCTTTAATCTGTCATGAAGCTGAGCAGCAACAACGAGTTAAGTTATAAACTGCAGATACCTTAAGTGTTGGTTTGGATTGTTGAAGTGTATTCTTTATATTATGTGGATTTCACCATAATGCCGCTCCAGTCCATCTTCCAAATGTATCTGTGCCGACTTGGATCTACTGATGTTTCAGGTGCAGCTTTACAACACAAAGCAATAATAGACATGTGCAAAATGGGATGTGATACCATTATTTTCCAATCTTCCATTTTCTCTGAACACACATATACACTTTTTTAAAAACCTCTTCACTCTGGAAATCGTTTTTTAAAAATCTCCATTTATTCAAAGCAAAATACTGTTTACGTGTGGACAAAAGGCCCAACTGTAGGTAAAAATATCATTTTTGCAAAATATCCACATGAGTGTGTAATGTTCTGTATGTTAAAACTGCCATACTCCCGCCTGTTACTGTTATGATGGACAGTCTCCTCACAGCAGTATATTAATGTGTGTTAGACTGTGATTGTACCAGAACTAGAAGGTCATAGGTACACTATCTTAAGGGTGACAAATTGAAGGACAAAAGTGTTCCAGTAGGGTTCTGCACCACCATGCACCTCCAATACAGCCCCAACGCTCTTTATTGATTCTATAACTCTGTAAAGTGTACTGGAGGGATGAACTTCATTCATTTTGATGATGTTGGTGATGGTGATGTAGACTGCCGTCCAACACTTCATAGAGACTCAGTTGGATTCGAACCTGGAGACCAAAACATGTCTCATTCATCAAACCACTGAATGAGCTCTCATTGTCTATGGACGTGCTCATTGTCATCCATCAGGGTCTTCCTTTAATATCTCACCCATCTATCTGTATTTCACCCATTACCTACTGCGCATGTAGCACAGTAACCAGAGTTTTGTATGTAAGAAAATCAAGAACCGTATGGATTCGTGGTCAAGGTCATCATAAATAATCTCTCACTGTGAGGTCAGTGGAGTCGTTCAGCTGAGGCTGACTTTGCCTCAAGGCAGGAACCGACGTTGGAAGGTACACTGGAGACGGCTGTGGAGTACTAGTTAAATGTTGGACGCACTCACATCTGCATACATCCACACAAATGTGCACCTGAGTGTACACACTCCCACACACTGTTTAGCGTCCCCCCAGTACTAAAGGCCTACTCCTACAGAATGCATAAAATCATAAAATACTGTCCTTTCAGTATCACAGAAAACACTCACCCACACAATCTCTGTCTCGAACACACACATACTTTGCTTGTGCGTACACAAAGTCCTCTATCTTACTGCTTTTTACTTGCTGCCTGATGCAGAACACACGCGCACTTAGAGAATAACTAAAATTATAAGACACTTTGTGCACCACATGAATAACTGCTCCTCAGTATTCATGTTAAGCCACCAGGACAAACTGTGGAGCTCACACTCATTATCGAACAGGTGTTTTCCACATCCACAGCCCAGATCACACATGTCCTTCCTTTAGTGTCTTCACTCACGCTACCATCAATGCTCGCGACGCAGGAGGACGCGCATGTCTTTGCGTTTACCCTTCGTCTTGACTGCTTCTTCATCCTCTTTATGCCTGCTCACTGCCACTCCTCTTCACCACGGTCTGTCTCTCTTGTCTCCACTTTTTTGCCCATCTTGAGTGGTGGATGTCTCAGTGGCTACACCGCTGAGTCGTTCACTGGTCCTCCAGACGCCGCAGGCCTCCCAAATCAGCTTCAATGAGGAGCCCTGCAGAGGCTGTCGCTGCCGGGGAGAAATTGCGCTGTAATTGAGCTGCATGATAATAATACGTTCTTCTCTCTGATTTCCTACCAGCGGTGAATCATCAACACCATCATCATCGTGCCATCACATCAGCAACGCTCCGCAGCCGCTTCCACAACGCAACCGCCCGAGTTGACCTGCTCTTTCACTCCGCTCTTTCTTTTTCTCTCTCTCCCGTCAATTACACTCGTTCCATTTATTTTATTCTCACTTCCTCCCTTTTACTTTTCTCTCGCTGCCTCCCCACCATTCGCTTCTCTCATCTGTCTCCAATGATCCTTCCCATTTCTCTTCTGTTCTGTTCCATTTCATCGGTAGGCGTACCTCAGAGGTATACAAAAATTATAAAGTACGAAAAAGCCATTGTGTTTCCGAGGAGGGAGACAGACGAAGAGAAGATAATTAGGATGGGTGACTGTGTGAGCACAATGTCAAATGCCTCTTTTTATTTATTTATTTATTTTTTGCTGTGTACTTAGGGCACTCATTCTCCTCTGGCGGGAAATGGATGCTTGATCATTTTTGTGCAACAGCCTGAGATAATTCACAAGTTTTCTTTTGTTGTAAAAATGATTTCAGTTTCAAATGCTTCAAACATCTTACTAGCCCTCTTTTTTTGTCACTCTTGGTACGATTCTGTTACAAAATGCTCTCATGTCCATGCACATACACATAAAAGTTTATGAGGGCATAAAGGCTTTCCTTGATGGTCGCTGCAGCCATTTTTTTTAAGGTGAATTAGTGTGCGTTGTGAATGTTAAAGAAAGAATGAGAAAAACTGAAACTGCGGCCGAGTAATATTGGAAAGTCGGTTAAATTATGAGACAGAGGAAAGTGAAAAAGACTTTGTGGCATAAAGGGAAAAAACTGAGGGAGAGGGTTAATCGAGTTGGAGACATACAGGCTTAGATTAAAAGAGGGAGCGAGGTTAAAGAGAAGGCTTGCCAAGGCGGGTTTTAGACTTGTGTGTGCTTTTGTGCATGTGTGTGTGTTTGTGTGTGTGTGTGTGTGTGTGTGCAGGCTCATAGTAGGTGGAGAGTTTACATGGCTTTCAGTGCTTTAACCATCCTCATGAGAATTGCCTTTCCATAGAGCAGAACCATTAGGAAAATCATTGACTGCTTATTGGTGTCAGCACTCTATTTGTGTTTTGTGTGTGTCTTTGCGTGTGTGTAGGCTCAAACAGAGCACAATGCCACTCTGTTTTCTCTCCCTCTCCTCTCCTAATGTCCAGTCTTGCCTCCAGGACGGGGGGTAACAACTTCTTTTTCTTTTTTTTTCCTTCTTTGTCCTCAAGTTTCCCTTTAACTGCTCCAAGTGAGATCTGTTTTACTCCGGCGAGATTGGCCCACAACAATCTCTTTATGTAACTCAGTTTATCTAGTGGTTAGATGAATACATCTTTTTCACAGAGGGCCAAGACAGGTCTCCAGGCACTCTTCCAGTAACTTCAGGTTTCATACATTCTTCATGGTTTCCTGAGGTTGTCTCTGGGTGCAATATGATATCATGAAATCGTGTAAATATAGACAGTACTTTTAATTGGCTTGTTATTTGTACGCGTTATAAGCTTTCCTCATGTGTGTTCACACCGTGTCAAATAACACGCACTGAGGGTAAGGGTTAGGCTTAGAGTTAGGTTTGGGGTCAGGTTTAGGTGAACTGAAGACGTTGGCGTTAATTGAGACGGCATCAAATGGTGTGGAATAACGTGCAAAGATCGAAAATGTGTACGTATAGCCCGCCAAATGCATACGAACCGGCGCGACATACAACACAATTTCATGAGATCAGTCTCCTGGATGAGGCTTGGCTTCTTCTCTCGTGTGTTGACCGTGGAGCTGAAATGTGAGAACGCCGACCGCATACCCATTCCTGTATATGCAAAGCAGTTGTAGCTGGTGAGGCTTTTTATATATATATATATATATATATATACATTTATATATAGATGTACTTTAGTGTGACTTTGTTGGTGCATTTATTCATATTGACTTCCCACACACACGCATGTTTTTCAGAAGCATATATAGAGTTTGCAGACAATAATTGTCTTAACTGCTGAGAAAGAGATTTGGTCAAGGCAATTATAATTCAGCCAGGGCACGTCTGCTTGCTTAGCACTCAGACTATTTGCCTAAAAGACACAAATGACTGCAATTTAACAGCAATAGAGGGAGGCTGTAATGAGTTTGTAACTCTTTGCCTGATGTGAGCGTGTTGCTCTAAGGTGTGGAGAATAATCAAAAGAATAGGACTATATTTTCACTGGATTATGTCCAGTGGCAGCAATGAAAATTAATGAGCATGTGGTTTATTAGCTTCTCATAATTATTTTTGCTACCTTTTCTCATTCTTACTTTTTCATTCTTTGTTTCCGTAATAGTCGGATTATAGCTTATATATTACTTCAGGTGAATTTGGTAGAGATAGAGAGGAGGGATGTGCGCAAATGTATGTTTAATCGATTTGTCAAAACAGTAAGTATTGTGGACATTTTTTTAAAGTTTTGATTAAGTTTTATTTGGGTTGTGTGTGGGAGGATGTTTTACATTGTAGTCAAATAATGTTGGAAATAATAATGGCACATATGTCTGAGTGCTGCATATGTTGTACTCCTTGTTTGCTCTTACTTTATTTTATTATATTTTATTTTATTTTGGTTTGGGTGAAGGCCATGTGTTAATAATGATGTCAAGACAAATCAAGTTAAAGTAGCTTGATTATATGACTTTAATAAGAAATAAAATGCCTATTTTTAATATAGAAACTGTGTTGACTATCTTGGTGTTATTTTGATTTTATTAGATATACAATTTACACAAAACACAGATGAAGACACAAATGACTGCAAACTGGAGAAGAAATTCATTAGCGAGATGTTTTTGTATATTAACATGGGGCAGAATTTCCAATCTCTCAGGACAATGAAAAAATATAAATATATACAGTATATATAAATATATATGATAAAATATATAAAGAAGGAATAAAACTTTCTGAATTTACAAGGTACTATTGAATCCAGAATTTTGTCCATCAGTGCCTTTTTCTTTCCAAAATGATGGACATTTCAGAGTTTACAAGTTGCACTGGACGCACCATGTTCCTGTCTGTGTTCTGAACAGCCTTCTGAGATTTTCAAAATTGAAAATCTACCTCTGAATGTGCTGATTCGCAGATCTATCCAGATTGAGTGAAAATCTCCATCCTCATTAGCATACTGCATTGAGAGTGTATTACCGCCCAGCCCGATTTTAAACTCAAATACATGATTTGGTTATTACCAGTTTCACAGATGTCTCCGTGCAGCATCTTATTAAACCTGTGACATATCTGCATCGTCTCAGTTACTGTCTTCATTGAGGATAACAATCCTCTCAGGTTTCTAGCTGCCTGTGCGGTGCCAATCTGCAGGATTTGGCTTCTTCATCCTATTGCTGGCAATTGGAGACGAAAGTGACAACTGATAAATTTGATCCCCCATATAACTGGTGTCCCAAACCCAAAGATATGATCACTCCTATCGCTTCATAACCTGAGGTAAAACCACAGCTGTCATCCCAGAGACACAGACAGTTTATGTGTCTGTTTGTTTTTTTGTCACTTAACACATTTCCCCTTATATTTATGTGAAAGCTAGGAGCACAGAACTCAATCGTCAGCTCTGATTTCACAGGAAATCTTTTATTAAATCCTCTGCATTTCCTCCTACATAGACAATACAGTGTGTACAATATTATTTTAGCTAGTGATGGTATGTGAATTGAGTGCTCTTCTGAATTTGAAGTCTTTCCAGTGTCAAGTGATTGCTGTTTTTGTTAAACGATGTGTTACTTTGCTGTTGTCATCCCATGAGAAGCCACAGTATTTTCTGAATTATGGTGTGTTGAATGTCAGAGATGCCTTAGATCAAACTCTGTGCTTCCTGCTGTGCCTGTGCTCTCAGACGTGTGCACTGCATACTGTATCCGTATCCTGTGCAGAAAATCTGTGTGCTGTGTTGATTAATGGATGAAGGGTTGTGAGTTTATGATGGCCAGTGGTAGAGTGCATTGACTTCTATGTGCGTGTGTGTGTATGTGTGTGTGTGTGTGTGTAGAAATGGAATGAGCACTTATGTGTGCATGTTGAATTGAACATCTAAGGTCAGGGAAGGTGATAGTTCTCTGGTTCTGTGTGTGTGTGTGTGTGTTGTGCTCCACATGGCATCTCAGCCTGCAGCGGACCCGATGATTCAGAGGACACAGGCTGCATGACGTGCACTGTCTTTGACCCTTCTCTACACCAGCTGTTAACATAACGCTGCAGCTGTGTGTTTGTTTATGTGCTTGTTTAGTTGTGATGAGGGGAGAGGACCATGTAAATAGGACTAAATGTATGTTTGTCATACACTTGTAACAATTACTGAACACTCACAGTGAATGATGTGATGTTCTTTTTTTTTTGGTGTGTTGCCTTCTATATCGCTGTACAGCTGTGTGTATTTAATGCCTGCCGGGTCACCCCCAGGCCTCCCGTGCTCTTGCCTGTGCCCTGCTTCGGCTCCCAGGGGCCCCCAAGGATTTTTGCTAGGATATGCTGACAAAATGATGCTGCTGGACTGGCTAACTGCTCCTTCTGAGGCTGGCACCGGTCACAACGTACTATGAATACCAAGTGATGGCCGTGAGCGCTTTCTCTGTGTCTTTGTTTTCTACAAAGACATACAAAAAAACAATATGACATCATCGACCAATACCAGAATTTCAGCTGGGTCCAGCTTGAGGAAAAAATCCTCAAATCCAGCCTCAAATCTGGATCAAAAACCTAATCCCCATCTCCGAGGGATCCGATGAGAGTCGCTTCAGGGTCTGGCTTTTGGCCATTGCTCCATTCCTCGTTGCCCTCTTTCTCTCTAACTCAGTCTATCCAATTCTAGACAGCTGTTTCACACTGAAAAGAAGGACAAGTAGCTTTAATTTTGCCAATAATGCCTCAGTCTGCACATCTGCTATGTCAGAGTGATTAGCACAGCAGAAGCTGTCTTTACTATGGTGACAAGTCCATATGGTTTCCGTATGTACTAGTATCACTTTATATTCAAATTTGTTTTACATTGTAATTATACTCATCAAATGCTTCCCACAGTACAGCAGACATGAGGAAGGTTTGTGTGTTTGATTTAGGTGGATGTTTTTCATAAATGAGGCAGTGTTAGTTTTGTTTTGGAGGTCAAAATGACAACAGAGTCCGGTGTAGCCAAATGGAGTGTGTGCTTGTGTGCTTTTGTTCGTATATTGGCTAGCGATTTGTTGAATGTGCAGTAGATTTCTGGCTACATTACAGTGCAGTCTAATCTCGCATACACGGATGCGTGCATTTCCACACACCTAAACAAAAACACACAGAGCGGTCTTTGCAGTCTCAGTGTGACTAAACTCAGTGAACCTCTGCTATCCTGCGCTCTTCAATAAAGGTACTCGCTGCATTACTCACTCTCTGACACACAGAGGCTGCTCTGTGCGGCTCCTTAACAGTTTCCTCTCAGACAGAGGGAGTTTAGTAGCTTCAGCATGGTTTTGGTGTGCCACACACTGCACCGCTGTAGCCAGCGAGTCGAGCCTTCAGCTTCCGGGCCTTCAGCTGTACCAATAATCAGCTAGTCTCGACCACTTGCCAGGGCTAACCACATAATTACTGCACTCATCTGGCCGAATCGCTTCTCTGTGCAGCGCAGTAGCATGATCCCGCAGTTCCAGAGAGCTGCTTTCGCCAAACCCTCAAGTACACGAGACTACAAGGCTTGAGCTCAGCCTTCGTAACCCTCGCTGCAGTATGCTGCAGATAGAGCCGACTTTGACAGCTTATCTTTCTCAGAAGGTCATGGATTAGCAATCCTTGGGCCTTGTAGCAATGAAGCCAAGCTCAGATTCATTCTTATGGATCAGCATTGAGCACAGTCAATAAACCGGCAACACCGTAGGAACTGCTCAGAGTTGTGGTCGGAAAGTCTGATCGGTGGTGGTCGGACTGTGGTGGAACAGGATCTTATTGGCATTCCTCTGGAGACTGGAGAGTCACGCTGTCTCTTAACCAGAGGAACAGTCACAATCAAGCTGAGGAAGCTACTGAATACCTCTAGGAGTACAGGGCAATGGCAGGTGTTTACGTATTAACACGTTTAGCAGAGTATGAGTGTCTCAACGTATATATCTGTCCACCCAGACAGCAGACAACATAACATTTCCGCCAGCTACATCCTGTACTGAGACAGGAAAAGACAAAGTAGACAAAACTCAGAGGGGAAACACTTAAAACTGAAGGCTTCTCATGAGTGCACTGATTGACGAAACATGGGAACTTCCTGAGCCGTCTGTTTTTTTCCTGCATACATCAGAGATTAACAGTGCAACTGTCTGATCTAAAGAATCTGGATTAGTGTGTCAACTAAATAAATAATTTGTTATTTTTATGCCATTTCCCTTACCTTCATCTTCCTGCTTGATCTCAGTATCTCACCACTTTATCAGTTTTGCCCCACATAGATAAACCCACACTTTTCACTATGTAAAAAATGCTGGAGGCAAGTCTTGTACCTTTTTCCAAACCGATTGTAGTTAGTTTTTATTTTTATTGAATTTAGGTATCAAATCCAAATTCTTCAGAATCCGTAGTTATTATAATGCAACACACATGAAAGTAAAAGTGTTAGTCAGTGTTTTAATGTAGTGATAGTCATTTTTCAACCTACTACTTTACTGGACACCACTGACATACACACAATGTCCTGTATGTTCTGCACAGTCACTAATGTCTGTGTTCTTACTGCACCTAGAATTACCTAGAGTTTTCTTATGGTTTTTTTGATATTCAGCTCCAGATTTGTTGATGAATTACTTTGAGTTCAATGTTCAGTGATCCAGATTTATGTATTTTTTTTTATTGTTTACTTGAATAGTTTAAGATTGTTTCCAAATTTATTTTTCAATAAGGTGATGTCAACCAGTTTCTTTTCTTTTTTTTTCCCATCTCTATGCTACTGTTATTATATAGGCCGATGAAATATTCATTATCAGTCAACATTTCATTAAAACGTCATCACTATTTATATGATAAGGTAAAAATTACTGTAGCTGTTACAGCAAAGCGGCATCAAACGGCCACCTTTCTTTGTGTCTAATCAGAGCACTTCAACCTTCTGACTGATCGTAAATTGGAATGGTAATCACCACAGTTAAGCGTTAGACCCCCCTTTAGCAAAGCATTTTGGTCATACTCAGTGCCCTGCTGTGCCAAAGGAAAACATGTAAAAGATTTTGCCCTGTCAGACGCTTTGTAGAAAAGTAATTTCCTCTTGTTTCCATTGAGGCTGGAGATAAGCCAGGAGTCCTGACATACTGAGGAACAATTTACAGATTATGCACACTTTATTTCATAGTAAAAACAAACACACTATCGCATACACGTTGTAAATCCTGCAAAGGCTGAGCTGAATGCATACATTCCATGCATACGTGGACACACATTCTGAAAATGGAGCACAGGTTAAGCATGTACAGTATGTATGAGTCAGGATCGCTTCAATATTTTGCACAAATCATGTTTATTCCCCTACGACAGAAACATTGCAAAGATTTCCTTATTTAAACCTGCTCATTTATTCAATTATGCATTTACCTCTGCTGTATTTACTCTTGGCAGCAGCAGGGTATGTAGGAAAACCACTATACATCATTAGTAAGATAACCCGCTGAGCAAAACTGACAAGTAAGAAAAAGAAAGGCAGAGAATGAGAGACGAAGGAGGCAAATGACAAACATGATGAAATAAAAAGTTTTTTGGAATAACGCTGCGTGGGAGGAGATTTGGAGTGACCTAATTAAAATGTAGGAATCCTGAGAGGAATAAATTAAGAAAATGTCAGTTAGGCTGAGCCGGAGGAGGGGAGATTAAGAGGCGCAAGCTCGAATAATGTCTGATTTCTCTTCTTCTCTTTTATCACTGCCGCATGGAACATTGGTCACAAACCAACAACAAAGTGAGTTGGTGAAGCCTTAATAACCATTTTAAGCGTATAGAGAGCAATCTGGTGACACTTGTGGATACCTGCCTGCTGAAAGTTTAGAAATGTTTTAAGCTCTAGGTGTAATGTTGAGGGAAAAAAAGGGTTCCGAGGCAGCCAGACAAAGCTGATGTTCTTTTCTTCTGACTTCCTGTGAAATTAAAAAATGAAAATCTGGGACAGAAAAAGAAAAGAGGGAAGAGAGCTACAGAGATTTAACAAAATATTCCCACCTTTCTGTTTAAGCGGCTTAAGGTCTCCGTATTATTCCTGCACAGTAGCACTATGAAAGCCTGTAGTCTGTTAGCCTCATCTACCCTGACTAGTCTAGGATCCTCGCTGACTGCCACCAGGCGTCCCAGATACATTCCTGCTGTGGCGAAGCTCCATATGGGGCCGACATGTTTCTGCTGCGCTGGGCTGGACAATACCATATGGGCGCTGTCAGACTGCATGTAGCATGCATTAGAGCAGACGACAGCAATGGCAGTGTGTCGATTGTCGACATGGAGGAGGAAAATAATGAGTTGAAGATTGAGAGGGAGCTGAGTGGAAGGTGGAGGAAGGGGCTGGGTGTGTGGGTGGTGGTGGTGGTCTAAGATTGGTGTTAGTTAAGAAAGGCTAAGTGACATGTTGACAAGAGACAGATAAGAGGATACAGTGGAACAAAGATGAAAAAGCCGTATATCAGTGATCCTCTGATGCCACTGTGCTTCAGTAAAGTATAAGATCTTTGATTCCACTACCCTTTGAAGTGATCCATGGCAATAAAACCATGTGACATGCATGAATTTGAGCACCGGATGAGGAAAAAAATCCAGCTTGGTGCACCAGCATCTCTGATGCTGAGGCGTCAAAGTCTTCATTGCCTTGACTTGCACAGCCACAGTGTTTCCTGTGTGCTCTGACATCACACCAGTATGCAGC
>JAPQRQ010000001.1:16768618-16778983 GCA_037367365.1 Apogon talboti
ATATATCTTTTGAGCTGTTATTTTCCCTCAAAGTCAGTATTTCTAGTTGAGAAATCCAATGTCACGGCCAGGATTTCCCCCAGGTTTTCATAGGTGCTGTTTAGGTACTAACATTTCCTCTTAAGTGAATGGAAAAATTAGAAGCATGGATGTGAAGTCTGGAGGTCTTTAGCCTTTAAAGTAAAAAAAAAAAAAAAGGCATAATTTAGTAACACTTTGGACTTTTTTCACTCCTATATGTGTGTACAAGACTTTTGGAAAGCACATGAAACAACCAAAGAGCCTGAAAACACTGGGGACCAGCTGCAATCTTTAGATCTGGGAAAAGTCATTTAGGGTGTTTTGATGCTCTCCACGTTGGTTTTACACGCATTTGACTTAAGTGGTGCCCACAACTGGTCTGGTTGCTCCACTTAAGTCCTATAATTGGAAAACCCTGGGAGGCAGTTTCTGCTGGTATAGATAGTTTGTAAAATGCCCTATCTATATTGATTAACCTGCTAAACTGACTCTCACTAAATGGTAATGGTGATACGACAGTGTTGACAGATAAAATGGCAGAATGAAACAAATGCAGGCAATATTTGATTTAATAGAACTGCACAAATCTACAAAACATATAATAAATGGGCCTTACATTGGACATTACAGATACATATTACAGCTTTAAGCTTTCCTTGTATTCTCTTCAGTCATATGTATCCAGAGCTTGTCAGTCTCATTGCAAACGCTCCGCTCTCCTTAACCCAGACCATCAATATTTAATAAAATCTTTAAAAAATATTGTGGATGACCGGGGGGCTGAGAGGTTAAGGCACTGCCCACTGACTGCAGCTGAAGTCTGAGTAACCAAGCAGATAATGCATTGAACAAGACAAAAAATGTTGCTCATTTCTCATCTTAATTCTAAAAAGCCACTGAACAATATTCGCAAATTCTTGCAAATTAGACAATACCAGAAGCTTGTTGCCCTCTTACCCTTTCGTAGCTAACTCTGTTATTTCCCTGCATAACAACAACTCAAATACTTAAAGAATATCCAGTCATTTGCAGGCTTTTCTCATCTAACTGCTAAAACGTTATGTTTTGTGGACCTGCACTAACTGACACAGGTAATAAACCTGCCTTTATTTTAGACTATTCATCTCTCTATTCCCCTAAAGGTCAGCACTGTCATGAAGTTTGCAAATGTTTACTAGTGAAAAATTGGTGCGTCAAATTATATCCTGAAGTTGTATTCTTTCTTTTACTTAAATGTTGCTGTTGGGTTGTTTGTTTGTTTTTTTTTTGGTTTTTTGGGTTTTTTTTGCTCAGTCAGTCAATCAGTGCACAAAATTCATTTCCTCTGCCAGTGTAAACAGAGCAGAGAAGGTCTTAACCTCAGTGCTTGTCATGTGTGTTTTTTGTGTTGTTAGACTGACACAGGTCACCGTCATTTTCAAAACTGTGGTCCCAGAAAAATGGCTCTTATTATATTTACTCATCCTGGTGTAGTCAGGCAGTTGGTTTTTTTTCAGGGTTTCTTGACACAGCATAGCATACAGAGGAGAAGGAAACAAGAGAACACGTGTTACAAGACATGAGCCTCATTTCAGCCCATGTTGAGATGTATATTGTGCATAGTCACATTTGAGTCTGTGACAGAAAACCACCACTTAATTACTGGGTATAATGAATAGGTGCATTACATTCCCATGGAAGGACGGATGTAAGAGATACTATTAATTTTGTACATCAAAACAAATTAAAGCACTTCACAGGACTTCAATTGCATTTCATAATCACAAACTCAGGCCTTGATGCAAGGAATATACAGTATATATTATTAGTGTTAGTCCAGTTTTGAACCAAGGAATGACAATAGAAATTGTTAAACATTCCTGCAGTTGAAGTACTTAAAAAAAGTAATTGTTCCACTTATGTCCCATGATCAGGAGCAGATCAAAATCAAAAAGAATTTAGAAATATTTCCATTTTCCAGTTATTCTTTGATAACTTGAAACACAACTCATAACAGCTTTGTCAGTTTCATTCAGATTACAGGAAATTTCATTCATATTACAGGAAAAATAGTTATTTTAAGAGCTCCGCAGCCACCAGGGATTCACTTTTTTACTTCTTCTTGTTATTTATGTTTGTTACACAATAATGTACTTGTGCAGGCTTTGCCCGCCAGCTGAGTCTGTTGATTACAATGCAGAAGTGAAACCATAACTCTAACCACTATTATGTATTAGTGAATCATTAGCATAGTTTTATCACTAGTGACTTAGCATGCATCCTCTTTTTTTTTCCATCTTATCAAACAACAATGTGGTGTCATTCAGATATGAAGGAGCTGACCCGGTCTGACCTTTACCACAGCGTCACATCGGGTCATGGCATGTCGCACGGAAGCCTGGAATCTCAGTTGTGTTCCCTGACACACTGACTCCAGACCTTACATCATACTGGCCCATTTACACAGAAGAAAGAGAAGGGATGTGGGCCTTTCCTATCGGGGGAGTCCCTCTTGGCCCCCCCCTCTCTTCTTCTGTTCCCCCATCTACTCTTCTGTTTTACTTTTTTCTCCTCCACCCTCCTCCACTTGTAGGTTCTCTCCTATAGCCCCCTCTCTCTTTTTCCTCTGTTATTCTTAACCCCTGGTCTTTTTAGGGCCTCTGTAAAAAGTTTGTGTAAAGGGCTCTTGGTCTGCGGCGCACACACACACACACACCTCTTTTCACATCCCTATAGATCAGCTGGCCTTTACACATAGAGGGTCCCTCTGTAGCGGTTCCATTCAGCAGGGGCCCATGATGTCATAGGGAAATCTTCATCTCTCTCACACTCACACATACATACCCACTGAGCGCCGACACAGCCCCTCCCCCACTCGCTTTTCTTTTCATCGCCGTGGTGAATGGAATTGCATGGCTGTGCAGTTCAATCACTGTCAAGTGCAAAGAAAAGGGGTCTCTTGTGCAAAATTTCATGATTCACAATTGATTAAATAGGAGTGTCATTTCATGGCTGAACAGGGAGGTGTGCAGATCGCATTGGTGGGGTAGGGGGGCTTTTTTATGCCCTTGTGAGATATGGCTCAGAAATCGTCTGATGGGCCCCATTCAGAGCTGGAGATGTAAAGTTTTTTTTCACAGAAAAAAATAAGAGGTTGCTATAAGAGAGGAGGGACCCCGTAGAAGAAGTGCCGGCATCTTCTCATAGCTTGTTAAAAGGCTTTCATACCCTCAGGAGATAGACCCAATATACTGTATGTAAGTCATATGATTTTGATTCCTGTTGTCATCTGTAAACTCCCAGGGTTCAGTCAGTGGGGAGGCAGAGGATGACAGAGGATAGGAAGTGGGCTGCAAATGAAAGAAAAGAAAAGAGGATTGTTTGTAAGATGAAGTGCACTCCATCATAGTAAAGGACATTGTCTACTGTAGTAATTAGGTTAGTCACAAGGACAATGCTGATGGTGTTGAGTTGCTAACTCTCACACAAGGTTTCTTCTGGAATCCTTTTATTCTTAAATGTATTCGGGGTCAAAAGCAAGGGTGGGCAAGATGTCAGGTGAAATGCAGGATACTTGTGCCCTAAAAAATATACAAAGGAAGGACTTGAATGAGTAGGTCATTTTAGGTCCTTATTTCAACGTGAGCAAGTGAAAGTCTGCAAAATTACACAAAACATATGAGTAGTTTAACCTATTTATAAAACAACATATTTAAGAAGGTGATGTTCATCTCTCATGTCCTAAGAATGTGCTTTGTAAGTTTCAGTCCACAAAACACAGTACAGATTGTGCATTGTACTATGTCTGAATAGTCCTGCATTTTATCCCTCTGACAAATGGTCTGTTTGACTGTCTGTGGATTTAGATGCAAATGAGTTGCAGCTGACCACGCCCCTTTCCTGTCTGTGCCATGGACACCATCATGTTGTCAGAGCATCAAATTGAATGAGTGTTCACAACCTCCTGAAAAAAAACCCTAATTGTTTAATAGGTGTCCTCTTTACCAATGTGGAGGATACAATTTTCATGCTAACAGGCTGTTACGGAGCACTTCATAAAAAATGTTTAGTAGAATAAATAAAGTACTTCTTATGGTCTTCTTGTGTTTTAGATTTATGGCAATTTCTCACCACTTCAAATACAATTTTAATAGATGAGAGGCACTCAATGGATGGATGGATGGATGGATGATGACTGTCAGTACTAGAAATATCCGCTTCTTATTTATCAGACTTTTACAATATTCTTAGATAGTGATGCTACCATGTTGAGAAACTGTTGTGAAATCTACCTCCTAATGTAAAAATTTGTTTTTCTCGACTGCACTGATGTTATTTACTACATCTGCTATTCAAGTACAAAACACAACAAACCAATACGCTTTAATTTTTACTCTGTTCATTGAAGAATGCAATGCTGGTAGAGATATTAACATTCATAAAATTAAAATGTCTACTATTCTTTGCGTTTCTACATTTATGTTCTCAGTTTTTGTCTGTGTGACAGACAATCACAGATCGAGGAAGACATTAATTAATTCGGTTTTGGTTTGTGAGTGTGGGTATGCAAACTGTTCTTTTGTACGTGGGTGGTTTACATCTAAGTTGAGTCTTAATTATACATTCACAAGAAGTCTTACTGCCTCACACTCAGTATCCTACTCCTACTGCCACTGCCTGCACAGCATAGAAATCATATGTTACTCCGCACTCACACACACACACACACACACACACACACACACACACACACACGTATACAGTATAACTTAAACAAACACACACAAGCCACCGTAGGAGACATATGACTTGTACTATTTGTTTGTGTATTATGGTGGAGAGGTGTATGTGTGTATGTGTGTGTGTTTGTGTGTGTGTGTGTGTGTGTATGCTTAGTAATCCATCTATGTAAGCTACTGGAATACCAAGTAAAGATTTTTAAGGGGAGAAGGAAACTCAAACCTTGTGAGGCCAGCTTCACTTTTACCTCATACTTTAGGGATTTTAGCTCTAACATTGTTCCCAGTGTGAGTTTCCTTGTTGTTGATACACACTGGGAATAAATCTTTGAGGTTATTCGAGGCTATTTCTCAACTCTATTTCTCCTTAATCCAATTTAGGGGAAAGCTCCAGAAGAGAATAATCTTGATCTCAACACACTTACAGTGTTTCATATTTTTCCACCGCAGCGTCCATTTGATTTCAGTTCCAGTAATAGTGACAGTAACAGTAAGCACATTTTAAATTAAATTATGCCCATTAAGGGACTCAGTTATATTTTAAGCATTAATCTGATTTCACCAAGCATGAGGTAGGATAAATGCAGTGAATGAATTATTCCTAGAGTTCTCATTTTTAAAACAACAAGGTTGAAAGGAATTTAACCTTGAAGACAGTTTAATTTTAGATATTCATTGATGATTAATATAGACATTGCATAGTTTTAATGTAATGTCTAATTTCCTATTTTCAACCCATGTAAACCTCTCTTGAAAAGTAGACATAAACACAAACATTTTTGGAAGATCTGCCTCTTTTTTTTAGCTTTGGTCTTGTTAATTTTAGTGCAGGAAAGGACAGAGAGCTACAATGGCATGGATTGACCCCAGGTTCAAAAATACAATTACTGCACATCAAATTTTCATCTATTCTCTGATTGCATCACATTTAGTTTCACTGGGATTTAGAGTTCATGTAGGAGTCTCCTTGGAATGTCCAACTAAGTAAATAAGCACATTTTTTAAAAATGTCATACTGTTCATTTAATTTGCTGCCATCTTACCATTTCACCCTTAACCAAATTCCATTTATAAATGTTGTGAATTGTAACAAGGGATGGCAACAGGTTGCACAGCTCTGCAATGAGATTTCCTGTCATGGGCCAACATTACATACACAGTATAGATCTGTTGTACATGGGTATGTATATCTAGATGCAGGCTTCAACAATCACCAGGGTATAAAAAGGCATCAATGTTTAAAGCAGGAGGGGAATTACACAGTACATATGTTCAGAGGCTGAGCTTGGGGGCGAAACCCATGCAAGACATCACAAAAATATTGCAATGGAATGCAAACATATTGCAAGGAGAAGTATGTTTTAATTCCACTGTGGCCTTGTAGGAACTCTCAAGAGAGTTTGCAGAGTTCATGAAATTTCCAGTATGTACTAGTCTGTGTGCTTTCAAAAGAGTTTTTCAAGAAACGCCTCTATCTGCCACATTTCTCTGGTTATGAGTGCAGAGGTCTTCCTTTTTTTGTCTTGCTGCCCAGATGAAATCCATCCAATCAAACATAGCAAGCGAAGCCATATAATTACTATAAAAGAATATCCAGCATAAGGTGGAAATTCAACAGTCTCCACCGTTCACCTCTGCTCTCTGGTTTTAGTAAATACCAAAAAGTTTTCAACCCTTGGCTCACTGTCTCAGCAAGACTTTGATCTCCTATGAGATTTGTGTGTTAAAGAGGATTCCTAAAGGAAAGACATTTTTGAAAAAACAAACTATTTTTGCGGCTTTCATTTCAGATAGAGTACCATTTCTCCCAATTGCATTTCCCAAACCGAAAGCTGTTAAGTCGTTTCCTGAGGTTTTCACTTTCTGTCTCTTATAGGTATTTGTAACACATTTGCACCACTTCTGTGTGCGAAAGCTAAACACACACACAGAAAGACACACTCCCTTTTCACTGCTTTTGCTCCAGGGCTTGTCGCAGGGCACACAACAAGAGGCTTCTGTGCATACCAAACCCAGACTGCTCATTCAGAGCTGCTGCTAATCGGGCATTTGCGCACACACACACGTACACACTTACATTACATGTGACCAGCATTCCTTCAGTTTTAGCCCCTGTAAGAGAAGGGGATTGAAGGGATTGTCTGAAGGGAGCAAAGGAAAATGAATGGTAGCAGGAGATGGGGAAATTTTCAGGGCTATGAAAATGGAGACATTGCGGATAATACACAGAGACACATTACCTGTTATGAAAACCATTCCCCTGAGGCATCAAAAAGTATGTCTCATCTTTGTGTTTTTTATCCCAACAAAAATGCTCTTTGAATATTGTCAGGTAACAACAGAACTCTGGGAAACTCGTGACTGTTTGTAATGTGTATGAAGTGAAGCCCACTTCACTTTATGGCTTTGCTGTATTTGGGAAGTCTTTCTATATAGGACTTCCCTTCATCACCTTACAAACCATGGGAACAACAGAGAAAAGAGCGACGGCACTGATTCTGGACTCTATACAGCTGATATGCCACATCACATAAAACTCCAAAGAAGTCACTTAGCATTTAGGTCGTCATCACTCTGCCCTGGCTCATTTCTCCACAAGGTGTCCAGAGGTACTGCAGCAGCTGTACATTTGGTCTGTCAGTGTATCCGTCTCCCGTGTCACGCCAGATGCCACATCTTGCTCAGAGTATTGCAGGGATTCAGTCCAGCAGGTAATTAATCTGAGCTCGTTAGCCACATGGCAGCCAGGTTGTAGCAGAGGCTGGCCCTCACGCTGCCGAGGTGACTCAGCACCCACCTCCTCACAAATAAGCACTAGATGGTCACTATATGTTTTCCAGACCTGAATATGTAACATATATGTGTTTATGCAAGTGGTGATATGCTTGTGTGCCTGTCTGTACATACAGCAGCTTGTGTTGACAGAGTACGTACAGCTGGCACACGCAGTAGCTTATCTCAGCTTGGCCCCATAGGAATGATGTCTTTTAAAGAAGCGGGCCGGGAGGGTGGGGTGAAACTGATATGTGCTGCTACCTGGCTCTCCCTCACATCTACCATGGGACTGCAACAGTAAATGATGGCATTAGGGAGGAGGGGAGGGGGCGGAGCGGATGAACTGCTTTCCTTCCTAGAGCGAGGGATGATACAAGGGCTGGGGGGTTTGGGGGAGGGGTGAAGCTGGACAGGTGCTGAGAGAGAGATATGTGCTTTTCTCTGCTGCACAGGAGATTGGGTATGGAGAGAAAAAGGCGAGAGAGAGAGACAGAAAGACAGAGAGAGGTAGGAAAGGGACAGGTGAAATATTTCCCCCTGTGGCACAGGAAATGAGGGAAAGTGGAAAGGGCCATCTTGGTATTGAGAAATGGACTAAACCATTCCCGGAGGGGGTGCTGAAACTCCCAACCCCACAGGCTTCTCTCTAAATGTACCTACCAGTGATGGATGATATTAACGTTTACCCTCTCTGCTTTTTCTTCACTCTTCAGCAGAGCTCAGGGAGTGCTGTTTGTGTGTATTTATGTGTGTGTGTGTGTGTGTGTGTGTGTGTGTGTGTGTGTGTGCGCTGTAGGCAGCACACTGCATGCCAGGCAATCCTCGTTTGGCCTCCCCGACACTCCCACTGGTAGAAAACATACCCCACTAACAATCGATAGCTTCCCCTAACTCCCAGATCAACACAAGCCTATCTCCGTTGGCCACCATTACTGTTAATTTTGTGTCCCGCTCCCTGCTCAGTCCTTAAGATTATGTGACAACTGAGGTCCTTTGCTCACAGGGGGAGGTGAAAAGGAGGTTAAAAAAGAGGGGGGGTACAGTGTGAAGATTGTTTATCCAGAGGAATCTCCTCAATGCCAGCTCACACAAAGTCATTTCCACTTGAGGACCCCAGGAGGCTGACCTCATCTCATTCTGATCCATGTCTACGGATTTGTAACAAATCAAGAATTTTGTAATGCATTTCCCTGTTCTTACTCACAACAAAACAATTAGCCAGCAGGGGTATGTTCAAAGAATCCAGCAGCCTACTTTGAAATGTGTTAATTTTATTTATTTATTTATTTTGGAAATAAAATTAAGAAAAACCTTAAACATAAAAGTAATTATCAAGTAAAGATTGTAAATGAGCTGCTTTCTTCTTGTCAGGTCTTAGGATTTGCTTATCTCAAGATTTTAAAATGGAACATTTTATAAAGGAAGTGTTTAAACTAACACAATAGAAGATGAACCATTAGAATTGGATTAATTTCTAATTTATTTCACTTTTCTTTTTAATAAGACTCTCAGCAAAAATGCATATGTTTATTTTTCATTTGTAGGGTGTTCTTCAATGTGTAACCCAAATGTTGTCCGTGTATTGTAATATACAGCATATAACAGACAATCAAACCAAAAAATAAATATCTGTTGTCATTTTGCACAGAATTCAATTGATTTTAGCCAACGTGTAGCAGTAAGCTAATAGTAAGCTAAAATTTGATGTAAGACTCAGTGATGAGAGAATAGGTTACAAACTACTGTTATTGTAGTGCTGTTGTGGGGGCTGAGTATTTTTCTAAAAGACATAAAATGTTCTCATTTATGAAGTATTAAAAATAAAAAAATCCCCCCCAAAAATCCTATCTGTATTTCAAATGCATATTGCTCATGAATAACCATGTCCACCATAAAAACAGTTATCACTGCAAAGAACATGTTTGCATTAATATATGCACAAAATAGGAAGTTGATATCTTTTGCCAAACTTTATTTAGGTGTCGCTTAAGTAAACCTTTGTATATGTCCTGAAGATTATTGATCCCCCACTTACATGAACTGGGCCCGCTAGTTGGTATTGTGTAATTGCAGATTTGAGCTACTCACTATTTCTTTATTGTGCAGTTAGACATCCTCTGGTTAGGCTCACAACGACTATGAAATTGAAGCTAATCTTACAGTATCTTTACTGTAATCAAAGTGAATCTGTTCCATCAAGATGAGTCAAGGAACAGTGAATGTATGTTGTTTTGTACATTTGGTCACTTGGGTATTTTTCCAATTTAACTGCACCCCTTGTCTTGCCATCCGTTTCTCCAGGGCGAACACATGCTGTCTCTACTTTGATTCTTACTCAGATGCACACTCACACACACGCACATACGCAAGTGACTTTTTTTTTTTTTAGAAGAAATTCCCAAAGACGCATGCACTGCTCATACAGTCCCATTTTACCTCAGCAAACATCAAGCGACGAGCACTGCATGGATTAGCCTCCTAAAGCATTCCCTTTGAAAGTCGGCAAGTAGGGATTTCTTTTTAGGTGATCACTGGCCTAAGCAGCTGTTACACGCAGGATTAGCAGGTTCTGCCATTCAGACAACATGGTCTGTTTAAACTGGCAGGATGAAGAAAGTAGAGAAAGACAAGGAGGGGAGGTGAGGGGAGAGGTTGTGACAAGCAGGAGGAGAGATGAAGTCTTGAAGAAGGGAGGCAGGACAAAAAGGAGGTGAGAGTGATGTGAAATGGAGAACAGATGATGAGAGAAGGAGTGTGAGATGTGAAACAGAAGGGATGAGAGGAGAGGAGAGGAGAGGAGAGGAGAGGAGAGGAGAGGAGAGGAGAGGAGAGGAGAGGAGAGGAGAGGAGA
>JAPQRQ010000001.1:16805019-16819508 GCA_037367365.1 Apogon talboti
TTTAAAGTTTATTTATTTATTTATTTTCAGAATTTTGGTCATTTCCATTTACCTGTACAAAAATGGCTGGATCACACTAATAAAAATACCACATTTCACATTTGCAAATTTTTTTTGGTTTATTTCACATTTAATTGGTGCTCTTTTAAAAATATTGTCACTTCCACTATCCAAACTGTACCATAAATCAATTTATTAAAATACAGCTATAAATATTACTACATCAAATAATGCATTACAGAATTAAATAAAGTAATGTTATCTTTAAAGGTTAACAAGCAAGTAAACTGTTTTTCCTGTTTGGTAGAGGATGTCCAGTATATGGCGCTAATGAAGCTACTGAACATAAACTACATTTTCTTCAAATACATAATTGCCAATAAGCACATAGCTTCGGGGCCATAGAAACATAGTAATCATTGCAGTAATTATCCAGTATTTGTTTAGTTAAGTCCAGGTGGCACCTTTTTTTTGGCCAGGCTTGTATATTTGTGTTTTAAGTGCAATTAAATAGTATTAATCATTAAATACAGCAATTTGCAACCAGAAAATAGGTATAATGACATTAGCTAAGATCTTACATATTTCTGGGATTCTTCTTCACACATATCTGTACTGTAGAATGTACTGTGTGTGCTTTGCCGCCTCTAATTATAAGATTTGAACAGGTTATAATAGTGCTCAGTTGGAAAGTGTTAGATTGTATAGTGGCCCTGTGATTTCACTCACATTAGACGCATTACCTTTTCATTTCATACACAATGAAATTAAAAGATAATTGTTTTGTATATTAAAGATATTTATGTCAAATCCTGTGCAATTTATGTTTACAAAGCCTAAAAGTTAAGCAGAAAAGCATTTTTATGTTGCCTTCAATAGATATTCAGTACTGTGTGAAAGCCTTATGCCACCTCTAGGTATACATATGTATTTATTTCTCATTCTTTTTCTTCAGATAAAATAAGAAAATACAGGAAATGTGCACACAGCCTTAAAAGACACACAAAAATGAACTAAATGGGTTGTAAAGATAAAAGTCACAATTTATTTTGACCCCTGTCCTCATGACAAGAAGCAACACAGTTAGAAACATCTGACATGTGTTGAATGAAATCTGGTATAAAACATCAGAAAACTAATGCAATAAATCTAAAAGGGTTAAAGACATTTTAAGTGCAAAGGGAGGTCACACTAAATACTAACACTTTGGTTTATAGAAGCAGTGTTTTTCCTTGAAACTTTTGTTTTTACTGCTGTACATACTTCAATTATATCCAGATTGTATCATAATACAGAGAGTGAGAAATCCATGTGTGTGATCATTATAACTTTACTAAACCAACAAACCTGATGTTGGCCTAGGACTCTAGCACTTTTGCAAAAAATGGCATAACATGAACAGAAACATAGAACAATTAAATCATAATTACTTGTATGACAGTTATAAATGTGACGATCATGACAGCCCTCTGTGTAGTAGGTATACCGTACATAATGACAGACTGGCACACAGTTCCTCTTTTGTATAAATACATATTACAGATTGATTATTATTTCTCGCTCAGTCTACGCTCCACACTTCCTTCCTCAGCCTTCGTCTGTAGTCCATCTTTATTATCCACCATCCATCCATCTTAGCCGCAGTCCCTCAGCAGTGTAAAAGCTGCCCCAGGGGAGTCCTAGTGTGCTGCATTGAACACCTGTCTTTGATTACCCCCACAAGAAGTGCTACTAATAAGCCACCAAATGGAGCCTCGAGGGGCATCCGTTCGCCTGTGGTTGTGAGTGGGGGCAGATGTAGGCTGGGACTGTCCATATTGCTGCCTGATTAAATTGGCCTGTCCTGTTTAATAGAGGTGTCAGACGATGGGCGCCAGCAAGCCGGTGACAGGGAGTAAAGGCTTGCAGGGTCACAGGGTCAGGAGGAAGGAATACGAAAAGAGCTGAATTATGAGTTGGGAGCATTTTATGTCTTCTATTAAGCCAAGTAGGGAAAAGAGCGGAGTGCAGTATGGCAGGATGAAAAGTGCAACAGTAAAATGTATAATAAAGAACCCATTAGCAGATGTTCCCACTGACAGGAGAAGCTGCTGCTGTCGTTTACCGGGTCTGCAAGAGAATAAATGAGGGCTAAATCTGCTGAAATTAGTTGTGTAAATTAGTTGTTACGATTGGAAAATCTGAATAATTCGTTCAAGAATGTGTGACTAAACAGTGTGGATCAACAGTGTGCAAAGAACAGGAGTAATTCAAAAAAGGTGTAGAGGTCATGACAGGGTTGGCAGGGTAGTTCCACGAAAGTGTGTTCTTCTAAGTATAGCTAAGAGCAAAAGAAGGTCATGAGCCTGTGCCTTGGTGAGCGGTCGTAAGGCTTGATTGGGTATTGGTCTTAAGCCAAAGCTTATTGGGTGGAAGCAGCAAGGGATAGGTTGAATGTGGAGGTCACCGTAAGCCATATAGGCTGAAATGGGCCAGAAGTTAATCCCTGTTTGACCCACTTTAATACTGGAAAGACAGAAGTTCTCCCTACTGGTGGTGGCTTTGTTAATTACCTGCAAATATGAAGTGGGTGTATCAACAGGGAAAACAATACCTTAGAGGAAAAAATATATAGTTCTGCTTATGAGTGAAAAAGGTAAAGGTGTAAACGTTGCAAATATAGTTAAAACTTTTTAAAACTGACGTATTTGTGTGGGTATAAGAACAGATGGTTCTAGACCTCAACTGTGCTGCATAGTTAGGTAAATATGTACTGCATTTATAATATCTTGTCACATTTAATGCATTTCATTAAGCAAATACGGTTTTTATTTGCCTATTAACGCTGTTAGAACTAGGGCTGGGTATCATGGCCCATTTCCTTAATAGATTCAATTTCGATTCATATGGTTCTGAATGGATTGATTATGACTCGATTTGATCCAATATCAATTCGATTCAGTCTTAATTGATTGATTCAGATTAATTTAGTGATACCAAAGTACAATTTTGAGCTGTAACCTGATTATTTGACTACCGGTATCAATTTTGACCTAGAAAGGAAATAAATATGACATTTCAGCAGTAAAAAGCTGCATCTGCTCTTAAATAATGAACCGGACAGAAACATTGCCATGTTTCTACCGTGGCTCCGATCGAACTTCTTCGTCATCTTTATTCTGTTTTATGGCTGGTGGCTTCTAGCATTAAGGCGCATTACTATCACCTATGGCTGAGTGTGGATCCAAGTTAATATTCCTAGAACGACCGGCTTCCACGACCTGCCTCGGAGGGGCCACCTCGACCAGACGGTCCAGGCGGCCAGCTCCTGCACACTGTGGGTTTGATTTTGAGGCCAGGAGGACCTCCCGCGGAGGTGTTTTCCCCACCCTTCCTCGGTGGTACCCGGGTCAGGTACTCACCATCCCACTCTGAAAAATCAACCTCATCCACTATTACTCGATAACACAAAATTAAAATAAAATCGAACCAAAATCAATCAAATCGATTTTTTTGCCCTAGTTAGAACCAGAATTGAGTGCTGGTCATGCGGCAGGAAGCCAAAACAAGTCTAACAAGTTGCATATCCATCTAATTTATGTACATGTATGTACCATTTGTGTGCGTGGGTGTGTGTGTGTGTGTGTGGGTGTGTGTGCTGGTGAGTCTGTGCAGAGTTAAAAAGCCAGTGGACTGGAGCAGGGAAGCTGCCCACTCGTCTTACCTGAATATCTTGCTCCTATACTGGCTGTTTAGACTGAACCTTGACACCAGTGGAATATAATTAGTGTTTTGCTTAGCTGATGTTGGTTGTAGAATAAACCAGGAGCAGGTCCCAGGAGGGGGGTGCCCATCCTACCAACTGCATGCGAATATTCTTCGTCTTCCTCTTCCAAGTCTAACTTTAGTCTGCAGGCTTCCTCCCAGTGGATTACAGTGGGATTCCTCTGTCAATACTCCCTTCATTGTTTTTTGGAGCTTTAGAACAAGACTGCTGCCAATCAATTGGGGATGTAGCTTGTGCCAGGGAGTCAGCCTTGAATGGAGTAATGAGCTACAGAGATGCCAGACAAGAGAGTTGATTAGTGATTTAAAGGAGAAAGAACCAAGGTCCATGGGGCAGAAATGGCAGAGGTCAGTCCAATAATTGAGATTAAAGTGAGGTGTCTTTTACAGATAGCCAAGAAACACTCTCTCTATGTCTCATTTATGCAAGGAGTGTCTATTTATACTGTACGACGCAAATCTCAACTCTCAAAGGATGCAATACAGAGTCAGTTCCAGTCAGCCATTGATCGTCCAGCAGGGTGAGGCTGTGTTAATCAGCTACCATTGTAAGGATGAGCGCTTCCGAAAGCCGCCATCCCTCTCACATTTCTGCCAGCACCACAGACATCGTTCACTGTCAGTACGTATATATGTGTGTGTATGTGTTTTTGTCGCCACACTCTCCATCAACCAGTCTATGCCATTAATCTCTCAGTCACTCCATGTCTCTCAGCTTGCATGCTGCATTGTTGTGTAACCTTAGTGAAGACATTATCTGCAATTAGAAGCCCTTGAGGTCCTCTTTTTTTCCATCTTCTTCTTCAATCCACTTCAATCCATAGAAAGCAAGAAAAGTATTCTTGGGCTGTAAAGGCGAAAGGTCAAAAGGCAAATCCAATAAACATCTGTTTAGCAGGGAAAAAACTTGCAAGTGAGTGTAGACTAAATGGTAAGTATGTAAAGAATCCAGTTTACAGGATGGAATAATGTTAAAATGCTTATTGTTTTACTGGCAGTCAAGGTTTTACAGCCAAAGGCAGTGATTTACTTAGGTGTCTCTATTTTTGTTGTAGCACTGAATATATTTCCATGCAATACCAAGACTTCTTCCTTATCAAAAGGCTGTGTACACAGTGTTTTGCATATAATCGGCAACTTCATCTGTTGGGGATGTCTCTCTGTCTGTATCAGGCCATAATCATCGTTCTTCTTTTCTTCGGTTTCATCTCCGGACTCATTCCATTTGCCCACTGGATGCTGGTGTCCATCTACTTCAATTGCTCTCTTTTACTTTGCGATAGTGTTTTCACAGAATTTAATCTTCACCCCAGCAGGACATGGTTGTGGTCTAGTTGTACATCTTCTTCAGGCTTATATTTCTTGTATAAAATATACTGAGGCACAAGGAACTGTGCAAACATTGGCTCAAACATGGAGAACAAAACAATCAGGGTTTTGCATATACAATGTATATTATATAATGGCTGTACGGAGGGTTTGAATATGGTGCTATTTGATGAAATATGCATGATGATAATTCAGTGCAGAGAGTGCTTAACTTAATTGTCTGCTCTAATGTTGATGCATGTATTGAGTATGTTATTTATGTTCACTGTGGACTGTACAGTGAAAACAGATTTTTTACATCCTTATATTCAATGCTTTTTGCTGTGTTTCTCACCCCATTCTGTCACTCAATCTTTTCTTCCTGTTTTCTCTCCCACTCACTTCCTCATTTTCCATCCCCCGCTGTCAGATCGGTATAGAATGGGATGCCAAAGAACGTATGTTCAGAAACTTCGGCGGCCTGATGGGGCCCATGGATGAGACAGTGGGCATGCAGAAGTGGAGTAAGGGGCCCAACGTCACCGTCACAGTCGTGTGGATCGACCCCACTAATGTCATCGCAGCCACTTATGACATTCTGATCGACGCAAGTGCTGAGTTCACCCACTACCGGCCGCCTCTCAACCAGCCTCTGCGACCTGGAGTGTGGAGTGTCAGGATCCTGCACCACTGGAGCCCTGTGGCTGAGATGCGCTTCCTTATTGCCCCACTGGCCTACAACAAGCACCAGCCCATACGACAAGGTGAGAAATAGCCTCTTTGACTGCTGTCAGCAAAGGAACAAGGCTAATTTGTAACTAGCATTGCCATTTTTAAGCTTTAGCATAACACAAAATTACTATTGATTGTGTTATTTGTACAAATAGCCCTGGTAGAATTATTGCACTCCTGCAATGTTCCTTGACGAGAGATAACCATTGATCAAAAAATAACCTTAAGGTGTTACTCAAAATGCCAAACATTTCACTACATATGCTGTAGAGATTTGGATGGAACCCTGCACTGCATGGTCAAATAATCTGGGAATGAACAATGCAATTCAATACAATACAGCACTGTAATGAAACCAAGACCTGGGAAGCATATGATGTTGACTTTTTTGTTTGTGAACACTGTGTCACAGAGGACTTTTTTGTGGTTCAGAGAGTCTTTGTGGGTCTTGTGTTATTTTATTGTTGCAACAACTGCATGAGGCTTCAAACATTATTACAGATATATTAAATCTATGCCTGTGTGGAACAGTCTGAGCAAAAAGTGAAGATTGTAAGCTTTTGTATTCACTTAGAGTTGATGCACAGCAGAGGCCACCTCATGGTTACAAAAATTTGTAATAAATCTGTAACAGACAATCTTATTTTAGCTTGAATGATACCAGCTGGATCCTTTGACATGGTGTAGATCTGTATTTTATTTACAACATCGTAAAAAAACATTGCATTTGTATGTACACAGTGTTGCTGGAAATTGAGAGAAATCCAATTTTGTGTCTGTGTACATGTTATTCTCATGAAAATGATATCTCAGGAACGCCTCAAGAGATTTTCTTCAAATATAGCGTAAATGCTCGCTTGAACTCGAAGAAGACTTGATAATAGATTGACAAATGGTCAAGGTCACCATGCCCTAACAAAGGCACAAATAACAACATTTTAGACAAATATTTAAAGGAATAAAATGATCAGTGATGATATTCTGCAGCCAAAGGGTCAATGGTTATACATTATGTTGTACTAAAACACTTTTAGCCATTATTTAACTGCTGACGCTACAATGCCTTGCCTGGACAGACGGTCTGTTGTGATTCATTGTTGGGTTCGGCAATATGGCTAACAACAAACACAAACAGCTGATGCTACAGCTCTATTTGTTGACAAACTTGGTGCCATGTAGTACTCCAGCCTTATGCGATTTTCACACAATCAAATGTCAATCAAATGTTAACCATAACACAATTTCTACCTCTAGTTTTAGTGGAAATATGATTTATATTTATGTGGCAGCTAATAAGAGCCAAAAAGTATGACAGACCAAAAATTAATCAGGCAACATTTTTGATAATTTTTTTAATAACATCTCTTATTTAGCATTTAAAATGTGCAAAATGACTATATTTCCTCTCGGTAAGTTTAATAGTTTAGAGTTAACAGCGGCAAACAAGCGCAAATAGACAAAACTTGACCAAAATCACAACTTATCTGTATGTTGTTAACATTGTGTGGACATTTAGCAAACAATTATGTGTAGACATTACATCCTCAAGGAACTAAAAATATTTCTGTATGTATTTATGTAGCCAATGCTGTTTTTGTTTTGTTTTTTACTGATTTCTTCAACATTTAAGAGTGCAAATTGGAATTAGCTATTAATATTAACATATATGTAAACATAGCAGAATCTAATGATCCAGTGAGAAGAGCATAGCAAAACTAACTACTGTCAAGTCAAACATTCATCAGGGTTATCCATTCCAGCGTCAACCTTATTCCACCATAACTCGGGAAAATAAGGCCATATTGTGACCATACTTTGCAGTCTTGTGTGCCCACTGTTAAACCGTAGCAACTGTAAAAAAAAAAAAACATCCATGTGCATTCATGCAAATTGCAACCTTACTGGTTTAAAGATGTTTTCAGTGTTTTCTATTCATCAATAGAAACTGTGATGCTTGGCTACGGACCAACCAGAATAAGAAACGACTGTCAGTTGAGGTGTTCCAAAAGCGTCTGCACACACACAGAGCCTTGCATTTGCTGTGATGCCCTTTCTAATCAAGCCTCTGGGCCTCTGCAGACCTCGGCTGTTTGTCATCAAGTCAACCTTAATAACCCAGCGAACTGCTCATACATACTAAACAGAGTGTTAAACAACGGCGCATTTAGCCCTCCAAAAACAATGACACAATTAAATCAATCAGCCAGCGTGGATAAGGGGCAAGACTGCATTGTTCTGGTCCATAAGCAGCCCGTTTGCTCTGAAAGTCACATGAGAGTTGAGACGCTAGCTTCGGCATAATCGTGTCTTTCTCCATTAAATAATCTCACTGAGCCGTTTTAATGACGAAGAGAAACAACAAATGAAGTTAAAGCTTTTGTCTTTAACCCCAGTCTCAGTGGGACTACTATGGCAGGTCTGTTGCGCAACAGTGTGAGTAATACATTTATCACCGGTTTACTGAGCATTTAGGCTTGTTTGCATTAAGCACTTCTGTTTTGGCTTCCTATTGATCCACGGATGGAGATAGTTATATGGCAGCAATTCCAAATGTATCACCTCATTGCATTTTTCCATTATCAGTTACCTTCTCTATGCTGTTGTAGCTCAGTTATAATATTAGTACAATCAGATAACCTCTGTTGCCAGTTTGTAAGGTCCACTAAAACTAATCAAATTTAATAGAAAAGCTCCGAAGTAAATACAAATATTATGAAGTGGCTGTTTGGCTGAACCTTTAGTTTACCTGTGGACTACAGAATATGGTCTCCAATGTGCAGGATTCAGAGGGATTTAGGGGGATCTAATTGAACATATGGAATATGATAGTTGTTGTTGTAATTACATGAAAATTAAAAAATGTTTGTATTATCTAGTTATGAGCAGCTTATATCTGTAGAAGCAGCAGGTTGCTCTTCATGGAGTCAGCCATGTTGCACCACCATGTCAGCTCAGAAAAAAAAGTTCTGCTTTTTGTTTTTCTATTTTATAGGAGGTGCCTTCCAGTGTTAAAGTCACTTACTATGTTTGAGTGTGAACCACTAAATATGATAATATAAAGATATAAAGGTTAATACACCTTTAACTAAACAGCCCCAAAGAGATAAATAGGAATTGCACAAGAGACTTAAATGTTTTTGCGACCACCGTAGCTGAGGGTGAGGGGGTTTCAGTCAGCTGCACCTTCACTCTTAGATATCATTAAATTTGACACACAGAACCATTTGACTCAAACACTGTAGGAAATGAATGACATAGACTTATTTTTTTATATTTTGCAACTATAAAATTATCAGCTTCTTTTTTGTGGGTTTAGGTGGGGTTTACAGTCATGTAATAATCATGTGTGTTCTCAGGTTGCTGTGTATCTGTGTGTGTGCTGTAATGTGTGCTTTCTTCTTACGGTAGCTGTTCCACCCATCTATAATTTACTGCCATGTCTGGCACCAGGTCTGCTTATTACACGCAGTGCCAGTAAAACCATATGACGTGGCTTTCCCTCCTTTTCGGCTGCAACAGATACATACACACATACTACCACCACACATTATGTATTTATTCACATGAATCTTTATGCGCATGTATGATTTCATTACACAAAGTGCCACCACAGGCTAACTGACGTGTTCTGGACACTCCCTTATTGGAGCAACTCATGTCTGATGCATCTTTTTTGTCACCAGTCCATGAAAAGCGCTGATGTCTGCTAACATCTGGGTGAGAGAAAGTTTGTGTTCCAAAGCCATGCTTAGAAGCGCCCCAGTTAGAGGACCAGTGCGGAATTTACAGCTTCACTGGAGCTCAGGGTGGAGACGGTGTTGTAAGGGGAAACCGTGTCTACCTTTTTTTTTCCTGTCTTCCTGCTGGGTTTGACCATCATGGGAAGAAATAATGAGGGCATGTCTGACTATTTCTGACCATTTGTAAAGCATTGCAGTGACTTCACATAACACATCAAAGAATGGGAATTACGCAGTGGAAATCAATTCAGGCAAATTAGCAGCCAGTTAAAGCTTTTCAGATAATATTAAAGCAAATCACGTTCTCTGCTTTGATATCTTAACATCCATGTTTCGCTCTGTTTTCTTTCTCTCCCTCTCTCTCTCTCTCTCTCTGTCTTCCTCCCTCCCTGTGATCCCTTCTCTGTCCACCATATATCAACTCTTCCCACATCATCTGTCTTCTCTGTTCTCTCTTTCTTCCCACGTTTCTCCAGAGGATACTCTGAAGCTCCACAACGGGCCGGCAAAGAACAGCTACATGGAGCAAAGCTTCCACGGCCTCAACCCGGTGCTCAACATCCCAGTCAGCCTGGGCTACGTGGAGCGGGCCAAGAGGAACGCAGCCCTGACCGGCCCCGAGCTGGAGAACTGGCTGGACAGTCTGGTGGGAGAGCTGTGGGAGGCGGCTGATATCTGCGCCGTGGGCCCCACCGCCTGTCCCGTCATGCAGGCCTGCCCCAAGAACCCTTGGAGCTCTCTGAGCCCAGACCCCAAATCTCATCTGGGAGCACCGAGGGTGGATGGGCGCATCAGGTAGCAGCGAGGCCTCCAGCTGGACGGGAGGTCACGACAAAGAAGATTCACAATTGAATTTTATTTATTTAATATGTTTGTTGCCGGTGGGGGAGGTTATTGTGTTCTTCCTGTGTCTCAGGAGGACAGAGAAACAAAAGAAAAACTTTTTTTTTTGTTTTCCTGATGTTGGCGAGGGTGTCCGAAAAGAAAGTGAGGGAATGATTTTCACATCATCCCAAGGGGTTCCTCCTTTTAGGGGATTATGCTGGCTTTGCTATTTCAGTTTCTCAATGTATTTATTTTTCTTCTCATGGCTGAGTTTTACTGTGATCAAACGTTGCAATTTTCAGCATTTATTTTGTTGCTGAATGAATTATGAAGTCAGCTTTTAAAGCCCTGCACTGGGCACAGTGGTCATGTGAGTGTGGATTGTCAACACTGGTAGCAGCGTCAGTTCTGCTGCAAAAAAAGGCCTTAGCTGTATGACATACAGTAAATGAGGAGGTAGAGCCTGGTACTGGATTAACTGATGTGCCTCCTAAAGTTTATGTCAGCATAAACGCAAAGCGGTGATATTTGAGTGCTCAGAAACACCCAGAGGGAAATATCATCGTTACATGACTGATATGCATCATGGTTAAGACAACTTTTCCAGGGATTTCAAGCAGAACATATTCAAACACTGTTAAAGCCAGTCACTTCAAAATGCAGAGTTTCTGAAAGTTCAGTGATTCGCTTTGTAAATCAGTGAATAAATCAGTAACGGCAACACAAGTTCTTTCAGTTCAGTGCCTGATCAGAATGTCGAACTTTTGTGGCTGGCACATAAATGGAGAAAACAGAAACACAAATACAAATACAGAGGCCTTCTCGGAATAATTAAATCTGTTTGGGGGAGGATAGAAATTTAACATAGACGTTTTAGTGTTCTAAATCCATAATATATTCATTTGTGGTATTTCAATACTCACCATTCATATAGTGTCGTGGTCTTTAATGAAACCCAGATGTTGTGACAGGCAGAGGGCGAAGACGGAAATGTTGTCCCTTTTGGTTTTCTTACAGATCTGCCTCAAACTTGAAACACGATTATCTCAAGCTGACCTTAAAATTCTCATGTTTTCACCTTTGTTACTTTCTTCCAATCATTGCAGTGATGTTGTACATAATTATACAAGAAGTCTCAAAAGTGTGTGAATGAGGAGGATGAGTCCATGAGTCACTATTTATTTATAAGTTTATATTAATACTGATATTTTTAGTCAGTGACTAAATAACTGCAGCGCTGCCTTGGCAGCATGATAAATATTTTTTTGTAAAGAAAGCTGCCTTTATTTACAAAGGCCAACAGCCCAAACTTATACTGTACCTTTATATGGCCCGCACCTGTGTGTTAGTCCGTGTTGTCCTGTCTGAATAGAACTTATTGTCTTGGTTTCTTACATGGCTGTTTGCCAAGTGCATCACAAGAGAAAGCCACCTTGACCTGTGAGGTCAAAGTTCAGCTACCTAACAACCTCACCAAAAACAGAAGGTGAACAAATACATTCTCCACATATATCACATTGGACAACATCTGGATTGAAGGAGAGGCTGTGCTTTTTGGTGTTTTATGGTTCCTCTCAGTTTCAGAACGATAGTGACTGGTAGTGATCTTCATGCTGTGACAATAATGTGCGATTTCAAGTGAATATTATATTGTGTCTTGATTGCAAAATGAATAATTTATTTGATCAGATTATGGCGCCTTTTCGACTGTATTTACATTTGAAGTACCTTTTCTACCATCAAGACAATCTTTGGACATTTCAGACAAGTTAATCACACTGAGGGGTAGCACTGTACCACAACACATCCTGAACAAGAGGTACGGTCACACTTTTATTTTATTTCTGGAATAATTCCCAAATGAAGCCAATTAGAAATTCAGTCTGTGACTGTCAACATTGTTTAGCCACCATATAAGCAGAGTGAGTGCTTCAGCAAAGGCTAATTAAAAGACATTACCGTTCATTAATGTCAAGTTCACCTTGCCTCTCTGTCAGATGTGTTTGTTATAGTAACTGTGATCACTCCTTCCCAAATCAACACCGTTTCTGGGTTTGGGTTGTAAAAGGACAATTTCGGTTTCCACTGGCTGCTTCTGCTGCCATCTTTGAAACTTGTAGTGCCACCATGCTCAAACAATTACTTCACACACAGTAACACATTATAACATATGTTCAATGAGAGTTTTGGAAAAAGGTGAATTAAATAAATGTAACTCAATGTGAAAGTCCTATTTTGTAACAAAATGATTAACGATGAAAATGTACATAGGTATTTTTTAATGAAATATTGTTTAAAAGGTATTGTACATGTAAATACAGATGTGGTTAAAAAAAGACATGAATTATTAAGAGGTTTTGAAGTGTCAATAATTGGGCACAAAGAGTGAATCGATGGTGTTTATTGATCAAAGTACATAATCTGTTTCAGTGTTTTGGACAGCTGTGGCAGCAACCTTGTTCTCTTTGCCTCTCAAAGAAAATTTCATGCCAGATTGTTGTTGTTCTTGCTGGAATGTATTGTTGAGCAACTGTTGCACAAATTCCTCTGAACTGATGTTTCCCCATTTTATTTTATTTTCTCGGGGAGGCTCTGTGTGCCTTAGCTAACTTTTAGAACCTTCTCTGTCCATTAAATCAAATCCTTATTTTTTTTTTCTCTGTTTTGACCTTATGTGAAGAATACCATGAGTCTGTCAAGTGATTCACTGGTACTGCAACACCAAAAAAGATGTCTGCTGTTGTATATATCATCAGGCCTTCTGTCTTTATCAGCTTTTATTTTTCTGCCCTTTGGGGATTTGATTTGTTGTACTTGACTGGCTTGTTTTACTTTTCTCTGACTGCTTTTTGGAAATAAAATTCTATGAAAAACAGATCATGTGTACTGTTGTGCTACGAGGGGAATATACCAGAGGTAGTGTTACAGTTGGTATAAAAAAAAAATCAATACAGAGCCTGATGAAGTGTTTTTACCCATTATTCTCCTCTTACCTGTATGATACAGGTAACTTTACAGATATAAAATAAAGCCCAAGGCTGCATAGAGTTATAGCTAAATAATATTTAATGTTCTTAACAGTAATAGATGTGCATTTATTTCCAGCCAGGAATCATTAAACTCTGTTAAAGGCCCAGTGTGTAAGATTTGCTGGGATTTAGGAGGATCATAACATTTATAATTCCATCGTTTTAATTGGTGAATAACTACATGGAAACAAAAAAAAATAGTACTAGTATTATTATGTTGGAGTGTGGACTATGTGTTAAGGTGTTAATATCTCTTTAACACATGAAATACCAGCTGCATACAATGGGGGAAAAAAGTATTGAACACATCAACATTTTTCCCAGTAAATTTATTTCCAATGAGGCCATTCAAGTGAAATTTTCACCAGACTTTGGTATTAACTCATGACTACCAAAACCACCAACAAATCAACACTATGTATCCGTAGAAAGTATAACTCACTGAGTAAACTGTGAAACTCATTGTTCACACACATCTGTATTATTTAGTATTACACTCCTTCAAGTAAAAGCTCAGTGCAGTCGGGATAACACCGTGTCTTCACATGCTGTGTCAGCTGATAGTTTACATTATAGCTGTCTTAGCTCAACTCTGTTTTTACACAGAAAGCAGCCACAGGAAAACCAAAAATCAGCTCCATAAAGTTTGTGTTGTCAATAGCTGCACTAAAGATCTGTTTGGAATCGTCTTAACAAGGTCAGAACTGTCACAGTTTAGTTTGGAAACAGCAGCACACGTAGCAACATAACACGTAATTTTATACTTTCATAAATGTTGCCTTTACAGCATCAAACTCTATTCTTTTAATATAGAGTTGTGTCCACCAGCAACAATGGCAATCCTCTATTTTTTTTTTTATCACTTTGTCACTTTCTTTGACTCTAAATCTTGTTTCTCAGTGGTCCTTACCCTATCTTGTCACTTTGGATATTTTGGTTAACGATCCCCTAGTTTTTCTCACTGACACATTGGCTTGTGGTAGTGAATAGATCAGGGGTGGGCAATCCTGGTCCTCGAGGGCTGGTGTCCCTGCAGGTTTTAGATATTTCCCTCTTCCAACACACCTGAATGCCATTACATCGTTATCAG
>JAPQRQ010000001.1:16834576-16845938 GCA_037367365.1 Apogon talboti
GGAGAGGAGAGGAGAGGAGAGGAGAGGAGAGGAGAGGAGAGGAGAGGAGAGGAGAGGAGAGGAGAGGAGAGGAGGAGTGGTCAGGAAGGTCAGAAGGCGAAAGTGGAACGAATAGGTGAACAGTGAGGAGTTGGCAAGGGGAAGACATAGATCTGGGGGAAAGATGAGCGGGAGGGGGGGTGGAGTGAATCAGAGAGGAGGCCGGGGAGATTTGAAAAGGGCAGTTAAGCCGACTTTCTCAATTATTCATTTAGAAATCAATACAACGCCCATGCAGCGGGGAGGGAGGTTAAAGAAAGAACATCAGACGAGGAGAAGGTGGATGCTAGAATTTCAAAAGACTTTGTTTTTAATTTGTCAATTATTTATCTTTGTGATGCTTGTGGTTTACTAACTGTTTGTCTGTTCTTTCAGATAACCCCACCCCCCCAGTTATTTAAAGAAAATCTCAAATACAGGATGGGAGTTCATGTTGTGGCCCGAGAGGTCAGACTGTCCTCAGTGGCATTTTACCGCAGATGTAAACTGGAACCGGCTTTGACTTGACAAACCAACATGAGTGCAGGGTGAAAAACATGTTCTTAAATGACTTGCCTGGTTGTAAAAAAATAAAAATAAAATAAAATAAAAAAGTGAAAGTCATCATAAATATAACAATAAAAATACGTCCGTACTTCCAGTGCACTCTTTTCATTTTATTAATGAGAAGCTGTTAAGTCAGCACAGATACAGACCGTTCTTTAAAAATGCTCAAAAGGGGAGGTATTATTCTCTGTTTGTGATCAGATTAACACGTTACCCCCCCGCCCACCACATCCCAGACTCATGAGTTCCTCACAACCTCCTCTCCAAACGTTTCCTTTGTGCACCGTGGCCAGAGGGATCGAGGGATAGATCCCTTAAATGTCATGAAGACTGATGGCGGGTGTGTTAAAGTGTGGTGACATTACTGCTTCTACTCTCCCTCTTCCTAAGTCAGGCTTGTCTGCCTCCTGCACTGACATTTCACTGGCCGTGTTTACGTGGGACTTGCCGGCCAAAATGTCACTCCAAGATTTATAGCTGTGAACACCGACTGTTGGAGCGAACAGGAGGTGTGTGCAACCAGGTAGAGAGGAAGAGAACAAATGAATTTGAGCATTCATTGGTTCTCCATCTTCTCACTTTCCATTTTTTACTTCCATTCCATTCCTCCTTCCCTTGATATCTGCTGTCATCTGCTCCTCTGTACTGTGAAATTCTCTTTCTCTCTATTGTAGCTCATTTTTTTGGTCCAAAACTGATTCTCTTTTCTTCTCTTTTCCCAACGACTACACTGTTAAATGGCTAAGTTTTTTTCTTTCTGTCTTATATATTTAAGTTGTCCCATAAAAAGTGCTCAAAGTGAAGTTGTGATCACACGGTGTCAGTATCACAGCTTCTCGGAAAAATCTCAAGCGTGCACTCGCAACACAGGTTTTGCTAAATACTCTATTTTTCCATTTCCTTTCATTAAAGTTGTGATATGTCACATTTGTACATCCTTACGCGCTTGATTGTATGCTTGAATGTGTTAAAGTGTCTGTGATCTGAGCTGACTGTATGTAAATTTTGCTAGCTAATTTTGGACACTGTTGCGTACTTGTACAGGGCTGCCAACTCTCACGCATTGAGCATAAAACTCACCAAAACAAACACCCACTTAGAAAATACAAGACTTTGGGTAAATCCAGTTCACATTTTCATCCATAAACAGGTGTCGCATACGATAATTACCCATGTATTTTTTTTACTCCCCTAAGAATTATGCTCTAAACCGTTAAACATCTGGTAGTGAAACCTGTCGTACTGAATTTACCCCTGTGTAGATTTTCCGAAGAAAATAGTAAAAACTAGGCGAGTTGATTTCCATATTATTCGGATCAGTATAACAGTCAACCGTGAGTTAACTTTATTTATCTGGTTGACATCTTTTTTGTCAAATAAAAGTGAATGGATGTATGATTATTAGTTTGCGTGATGTGTTACTTTTACAGTTACACAGTCAGTAATTGTTAATTGTAAATTCTAATATACATGATTAAAGATGGATCTGGAGTCAAAGTCTACATCACTGGAGTCCACATCACTGGAGTTGAAGATGTCACCCTACAAGGAGCAGACGGAGATGTTGGTTGAGTACTTGAGTACTGGGCAGTATCCCGCTGGACTCGACAAAGCCCGGAATTGTGAATTGTCATTGGCAATTAAATTTGCAGCTGAGCTTATCTACTTGTTTATAGTTGTGCCAATTGGAACTTCATGTGATTGATTTGATTTATTAAGGTTTGTCAATGTATTGTGTGTAATATACAGTTATATGGAAAAGTTTGCATGTCCCCTTTAAATCTTTGGGTTTTTTTCACCATATATAAATGTCTGGGCTTTCAATTTTCAGTTTATCAATATGAGTACATGGAGAAAATATTTCTAAAGATATTCAGCTGTAAAGTGGTCTCCAGCCAATTAAAAATATCTTCAGGGGACCAAGAGGTAACTCTTGCCACAGGTGAACTCAAAAGTGTATGTGTCTACCATCAGAAAGACCTGGACAAGTTCAGCTTTGATGAGAGGTATGGAAGTTTGGAACCACTGCTTTAAAAATATGCCTTAGATCTGGTTAAAGAATGGAAAAAGAATTAATCAGTGATGTTTTAATAATAATAAAGGTCCAAAGAGGTCATTAGTGCCCTATAAATTACAGTAACTGCACAAACAGCATTAAATGATCTAAAGCTACACCCTTATGTTACAGAGCCTTACATCCAGAAAGCCTCAAAGATAATATTCTAGCATAATGAAATGTTTGTGCTGTGCGAAGAATCAATATAATTTGGGAAATCACAAAATGTGCGCTCTCCGTAGGGGAAAATTTTTTGCCCATAAAATCTCACTCCAAAGACTTTTGAAAAGTTGGCAGCCCTGATTGTAGAGGAGCTGGCATGAGGCATTCAAGGACATAAACCTCACCTTCTGGATCAGTCAATTCAGCCAAAGTCCACTACATAGAAATACCAGGCTGTTACCATCAGTGTTTGGCCACTGAAAGAGAAAATCATGGAAGCGGTAAAATTTTTACATTAAATTACAATCTGTTCACACATTGAAAATAAAAATCTATTAATGCACATAAATTTGTTCACAAGTGTCATATATACTACCTTTAAAGGTCCAGTGTGGAAGATGTAGTGGCATCATGGGTGTAAGATGTGAGGTGGCATAGTAGCATAGTGGTTAGTTCTTCTCCATCACAGTTAGAAGGTCAACAGCCTCTCTGTGCTTGTTTTGTGTCTAAATCTTGGCCTTATGTTTGAAGGTGAAAGTTGATGTCTTCGTATGATCCCTTCAGTCATGTCTAAAGAATAGATGCCGTATGTCACACTGTGAGGGAGGCTCAAAGACACAAAGACAGCTTTGGAAAAAAATTTGGACAGTGCCACAGCTTTAAGATGCTATGACTTCCATTTACATAACAATCAACAGGAATTCACCATGAAATGACTCACTGATCAATAATAAGTATATGGATGCTATAAATACTAGCTTTAAGCAAAATTGGGGAGTCATGAACGAGTCCACATGGTTTTTTCTGTCCACCTTTGGATTATTTTTCTATACAGAGAAGCAACAAAGCTATCTTTAACTTTACTTCATTGTTTACCACTATAGGAGTAAAGGTAGATAAGAATCAGAATCAGAATGAGAAATACTTTATTAAACTAAGGATGGGAAATTTTTGGATTTAGTATACAGAGAACTAAGAGAAGACAAAGTGCAAAACAATAGTCACATATACAATACTATAACACAATACTCAGAGCCATGACATTGATGATGTCTTTTACCTCATTGGGCATAGTAGGTTATTACTTAATATTAGTAATTCCAAGTTTATTGGATCTATTTGCAGAGTGTGATTTACAATAAAGTTGTGAGCCTGCTGAAATCTCACAGTCTGCAGGAGCCTTCCGGGAATATTAACTCTGGTCCACACTCAGACAGTAGGTGATGTACCTTAATGCTGGATTCCACAAGCTGTAAAATGGAGCAATGGAGGAGAGGAAGTAGGAACATGGTGGACTCCATGCAACAGCACCCATTCCCTCTGCACATATAAATGGTCCATTCTTAGGTAACAAAAACAGGACGTTTATTTTAGGTGATTATGCACTAATGAACTTAATTATATATGATATAATTCCATTAGATCTCCCAAATGTTGCACACTGAACCTTTAAATGACTCTTGTAACATTCCTGAGAGCAGGATTAGCCTCAATGAAAAAAGAAAAGTCAGAGGGGAAAATGTGACTAAATGTAGTGCAGAAAAGGAGGAACATACAACTTTTCTCATAGGTTCAATGTCACGGACGTGTACCACATAACTCTGTGCAGTGATTTCCTGTGAGACAAGGAGCCACATCTCAAGGGCATTGTTTTTCTTTCCTTTATGGGTTGCATGAAAAACGTCCTTTCTCCCACGCTGCGCCCCAGTACGCTGCATGTGACCCACATAAAACAGTCAAAAGGAACAGCAGCCCTTGCCTATGTGCTAACTGTTTGTACACACATCATATGTCACACCACACTGAGTGTCATCATCGCATGGTGAGGACATCAACTTCCTCTGTGGGAGCACCTCTGCTGTATAATGTGGAGGATGCATCATTCCTCAGCCGCTGCACCAACATCAGACTACCACAGTCTCTCAGTGTGAAGAAGTGATCTGTCATGCTGGCAAGTTGGCAAACTGAGTCCCACTAAAACATGGACTGTAGTTTCTTTATGTAATGAACTACATCTGCTGATGCTGATGTCAGCATTTGTTGAATCTATTTATCATATATGAGAACATGTATGGTGTATATACATCTATTCATCTGAGGTATATATACTAACAATACAATTCAATCTGTGTACATTTACATCCAGGGAGTACTTTTCCATTTACAGTCAACATGTAGAATACTACATTAAGCTAGTCTCATACATCCAGCCCTAACCCCACATTTTGTTAGCTTTGTTCAAACGCTGAATACAGGACCAGCACATGGATCTGGATTCTGGACCCCGACTGGCACATGTTCTATTCAATGGCAACGGCAACTGAAAAGGTTTCTGGCTTCCATGTTTTATCCACTAACAAATGCAAATTAGATCCACTGTTTATGTGGACTCAACATTCACCTGCTACCCCATCCAAGACCATGGACTGCTGTTACACTATGGATTTTCCAGGCTTCTTTTTATGCATGAACATGTGTTTTTATATGCGAAGGTTTAAATCACGGAAAACCTCCATGTTATAAAAAATTATGATAAATAATAAGATGTAGTGTCCTAACAGCAGTTTTACAGATGTCTCTTTTATCATTTATCATTTCTTTTACCAGCTCTTAGATGTATCCATGTATGTAGTTCTATCAGAGGGGTTTTCAGTCCATTGTTCCCTGTTAAATTCAAAATGTGATATCTCTGGGGGGAAAAAATTAGCAAAAAAATCTTCTTCAAATTTTGTTCAAACATTCATTTTGGCTCAAAAATGAATTTGAAAGATTTTAGTGACCAAAGTCTAGGTGTATTGAACTTCATGGCTGTTATTTTGTAAAACATGATTTCTCAGGCCCTTGTGGGAATTGGATATATTTTGTCATTTTCACACAATTTTCACACATACAATTCAGATACTATGGAAAGACTATGTGTTCATTTAAGACTTGACTAAACGGGAATGACTTAAGTTTGGTTGTAAAGGAAAACAGTGATGGACTAAGTCTATATGCTAAATGTCATCTCCCTGACTTCGACCACGCTCTTCCACACTATGACCGACGAGATCTACAACAATTATAGAAGGACAGCAGGTCTCATCATGTGCTTTGGAAGCAGATCAGCACCATTTATACAACAGAAAGACTTAACTCTGTGAACTAGTAAAACAAATACCATGTCGTCATTTTTTCGACCTTAATGTCATGCCATCAGACAGGCCGCAAAATATGGAACTCTATGTTATATTTGAGTACAACTGTGCTGTGCCTCATTTTCCTTGGCCAAGTCATGGCTAGGATTAACGACACTCTATTTGGCACATCACTATCTTATCTGGCACAAATACTGAACCTGACATTTTTGTGCTGACTGCTGCCAATGTACACATGCCCACAATACTATAGTATACTGCAGCATGGAGTAGAAAATATAACACAGAATGGGCCCCAAAGGTAATAATAAAGTTATATCTGCAATGGTCGTCATATCTTGCAAAACTTTTTCCTTTCAATAGATTCGTGTTCTGACACATCCTGGCCTGCTGCACTAGCTTTCATAGTGACAGACCATCAGCATCCCAGACTTGCCCTAATGTTTTTCCAGTCCTGTGAGGTTCGATCTCCCCTTGTCTCCCCTTCTTCCCTGCCAGGCGCTACCAGTCTTTCAGTCTTGCCTGCTCTCCAGACTCACAGGCCCAGCCAGTCATGATGAATGTGGAACAGGGCCCAGCCCAGGCTCCTGCCATTACCCTGTTACAATTTATTACCCGTTATCTGTAGGCACAATTAACCCAGGCCCTGGAAATAGGGACTTATCAGTCCTTCATTACCAGGACCTGCCCATGTCCCCATCCCTCTCTGTCACCTGACGCACATACACACAAACGCACACACCTCAGTCTGTGTGGGTTTTCAGTTTCTCCTTTTGTACATGGCTGTCTGTTTCTATCCTTTACACTCAGTCTCCCTCCTTCCAACATACTCTCTTAATCTCTGCTCCTTTCACATGTCCTTTTGTTCCCTGTCACACACACAGACTGATGTTTGTAGAGATTTGAAACAATGAACTAAAGCACCGACAGTAACATTAGAGCCTATGTATGGATTTGTGTTTTTATGATCCATTACATTTATTCACAGAAGACCTGAAATGGTAAATGAAACAGAAAAAGCCACTTTTCTATAAAACAAATAGTTCATATATTTAACTGCTGAGGGTGAAATGTGAGTACTTCAGTGTAATGGGACGCTGCATCTGTTGGGAACATGTTACTGTTTGATTCTTTTTGCAGTGTTGTAAATGTGATAAATTTCCATTACTCTCCGATGTATTAGAGTAACGGCAGAAATCTAAAAAACCAATTATAATGGGAGAAGCTGCCCTTTAACACTAATAAATGTTTTTCCCACATCTATGAAACTTAATAAAACCTGAAAATAGATCAAATTTTGTGATAATCTTGATGATGTGACCACATCTTTGTATAATTTACCATATAACACGATGGACAAGCAGACAGGGAACTTATTATATTTCAGGTGTAACATTTTATAAGCTTAATTAAATGCACTGCCAAGACAAAAAAGTGATACAGTATTTCATTGGACAACCTTTAGCTTTGATTAAAGGATGCATTCACCGTGGCATTGTTTATGCCATGTAATGCTTATGAAATGTAACAATAAATGTTACGTTTACTTCTGTCCAGAGTTGCATTAATTTTTATATTCATTTCTTTTATTGATGATGGGAGAGTGAGACTGCTGTGTAAAGTCTTTTCCATCACATCAAAAAGACCCTGCAGGCGAAACATATTAATCACTGCAGGAATTGTTCAATAAAAGGGTCTGAACGATTTGTTTTGTTTGGTACTTTTTTATGTAATGTAATGCTTATGAGGATGAGGATGATATCAGTGGGGTCAGTTCAATTTTTTACTAAATATCTATATGTATCATTTCTCATATTTGACAAAACACTGTAAAGATATAAAGGCATCAACGCTTCAGATTTGTTGCTGAGGGATGGATCAAGGACAAAAAATGGAAGAGACTGGTATTCCCTAGATAACGTAGAATGGTAACTTATAAAATATTACAAAAATAAATAAATTAGCTATCATTTCAAATAGTATGAGGCGAAACAATTCCACTCCAATGTGGTGGAGATGTAGCTCTGCTGTTATGTAGTAATGTTGCCACATAGGCCAAAAAGTAGGATTTTCTTTTCATCAAGTTAAGTTCTTTTACAGTAGAAAAGAGTATGGTCTTAGAAATCAGAGGACAAAAACTAATCTGTGGTGCTTTTGGAGAACACTTTCAGTCCAAAATCGCATAAATGGTTGTGATGTTGTGTGATTCGGTTGCAATGGAACAATATCAAAGAACTCAGACCCCCAAGAACTGAGAGTCAATATAATGTTACAAAGCACCAGAATTACCAAGCAACTTTTCCACCATTATAGACACAAAGTGGTTTTCAAAAAGCACCATTTTCACCTTTTCTCACCAATTTCTGAGTCACTGGGCAGAGAAACAAGTAAAGAGAAAAGCAAAACTTTATATTTGAATCTGTGGTGGTAATTTATTACTACATTACTGATAAAAATTGCATTGCCCTTGGCTTGATATGGCTGTAATATAATCCATAGGAGTCCTTTTGTATGAACAATAGGACTAATCTGTCTGTTTTATCCTTACATGTCAAGGGGAAATCCTCCTACTGTGCTTTCAGCCATCACACAATGGCCTACTATGTACACCACACACCAGGTCACCATTAAGGCTTATTCAAGGCTAACCAGTGCCAGCCTATGAGCGATTGCAATTGGCACACACAGCTGGCAGTTGCTGACACGTTTAGACTCTGTGCTTTAATGCAAAATGGATGAAGGTATAAAAGCCACAGTCAATCAGGCTCGAGGTCAGCCAGCTCTCCTGCAGTCACCAAGCTTCACTGGAAGCTCTGGGTCTCTGCAGTCACATAAACTGCTGCTTGTAAATATTATATAAGAGTATGAAGTTGACTAATGAATGCAGGCCCTGTCCAGTTTGCCAGGAGCAGGAGGATGATGACAGCCCGCCTTAACAATACAGACATTTAGGGCTGTTATGTATTTGTGTGTATATGTGTGTGGGTGTTAGTTTGGGAGGTGTTTTTCAAGTGAGCAAAACTAAATTGATGTGTTACATAAACTAGGTATGGTGCATGATTTATAGAAATTAATCTGCCCTTTGCTCAGACTTTTGTTTTTCTGACACCATCCCAAATTTTCTCTTTATCCAGCTTTAAATCTCATACAGCTCTTCTTCTGACAGAAGGCATCGCCCATGATTTTGTGTCCGTGTGTCGCTATACATTAGAGCCCCATACACTATCTAAATCCACTTTGACAATGATAAGTTTCCCCTTTAAGCTGGTGGAGAACGGATTGAAAAGCTGGGGTCCATGTGGGAGCTGGCTCCGGAGACACATAGTCGCTAGAAGCAAAAAGGGAGGCAGAAAAGCCAAGACTTCTGCTTCAAACTGATAACACCATAAACAAATAGTCCCCGTGATAAATCCCACTTTACTTGCATGATCTTATATTTCACTATATGGGCTTTCCATAAAATGAACAAATTGGAGAGCAGGTGCTTCACAAGTCTACACGTTACACAAGTATATCCACCTGTGGCCAATGCAGATGCAATGTCAAGAAAGATTTTATTTTATTTTTTTAATAAAAGTGGTATTACAGACTCCAGCACCTCTCCATGCCAAACCCTCCCTTTAGGCCATAGAAAGAGACTGACAAGGATCTATGAGAGCAGGCAGCCAGTCATTGGGATAAATGGATGAAGTCAACCCCAAAAGGACTGTGGAAAAGAAATGTTTTTTAAAGTAGCACTTTGTGAGATGTAACTTCACAATGGCATCTTAAATGTTATGGAAAAATGGTAAAGATCAACATGTGAAACTCCAACGAAACCGCCCTCATTATCGAACACTATTCCCAAGTATAGCCCACTGGCTTTGAAAGTCTGTTTTATTGACTTATGCACAAAAGGGATTTCAAAGCTCCTCTTTCAGAGATGCATCACTGAAACTGCTCTAGTTCATGTGTTGCCATGAGAAGAGAAGGTAGCAGACATCAAGGAAGGCAACGTGCCCAAACAAACGTCCACTGGCAGGCGCCTTATTCTTTACAACTTACAAACTGCATCCTTAAGCAAAGATTAGCTTAAGGATTACAGGGCTGGATGCTTTTAGCTCCTCGAGAGTGCTCGATCTGTTCCCTCTGAGAGTTATCCTGCTTCCCTTTCTACTCATCCTTTCTACTCATTAAACAGAATGGAGATGTGTGATAGAGGAGGAAGGGAGAAGAAGACAGAGGGAGAGAATGACAGAGAGAGAATTAGATTGCCTGACACCCCGTTAATTGAGCGATCTCCTTTGTGCCCGGCCCAGCCTGCCAAGTTTTAATTAGCAACTAATCAAATCAATATGGAGGCTGCCAAGCGAAAAGGAAGGTACCTAGATCATGGGACGGCTGCCTGGATCACAGCTGCCTCTGACCTTTGGACCTGGAGGTAGTTTCTCAAGGCTGCGAATGATGAGGGGCAGCAGCATTGATAGCAGGGTTGATCTTTGAGAGAGAACGATAGAGCGGATCAGGGAGAGCCAAGGAAATGAAACCTGGCATTTCCCAGAAACTTCAGTAGTAAAGATAAGATAATTGAATAAAGGGATGAGATGCGGGAGCTGATATTCTGAACAAAGTGCAGTCTCCTAAAATGGCTGTTTGCATGAGAAAAAAACATATATACAGAGTTATGATTCACAGTGACTATACAAAAAGCAGGAATTCATGTATTTATTCACTGCAGAATTTGTGAGGTGAAATGATGTACAAAAAGTACATTGAGCTTCTTTAACACACACACTGAACTTCAACTCCACTTTCCACATGGGCCATCATTGCAAGAAGCAGTGACTGAGGTAGGTCAAGTTGGTAAAGGTTAAAATTTATCTCACTTTATTATCTCCATGGAAAAATTTGGTCTCTGAATTTGGTCCATCCTAATACACACACGGTACCCAGCATTAGCTTTAGCATTAGCATCAGCACACACATTAGAAGCAGTGAGCTGCCACTGAACACACTCATGGACCACTTCCAGATCTTCATCAGCACCTATATGTACCTGTTTTTGATGGTGGAGTAAACGTGAGCACCAAGAGAAAACCTGTGTAGTGCAGAGAGATCAGGTAAGCTCAAGACAGAAAGGCTCTGGTCTGACTGAGAATAGAACCCAGAACCTTCATACTGTGAGGAATAATTTAATACACCACCAGAATCTGTTGAGATTGCCTGTATGCTTTAATAAAAATATAGCAATGGCTACTGCCACAGTACTGTGGCACAAAATATTGGTTTGTCTGTTGCCACAGAGCCAATCAAATGTTAGCATTTGTACTGTGACAATAAGCATTAATGACATTTTGTTGCCACAGAGCCAATCATGGATACTGTTACATGAACTCATCAGCCACTGTACTGTGGTGATATATGGCACACAGGCCCCATATAT
>JAPQRQ010000001.1:16855283-16900719 GCA_037367365.1 Apogon talboti
CATCACTGAATCCATTGAATTCTTCATCCTCGGTGTCACTTCTGAACAACTCCGCCAACTCCGGAGGAAGATGAAGCTCCGCCTCCTCTTCTGCGGGGCTGTGGTCAGACTCAGCGTCAGTTGCAGTAATAGCACATACCGGTAGTATTGTATATCACCGATGTTAATTGCTGTTGCATTATTGTACACTGTACTGTGAGAATAAAGTTTTAAAAAAAGAGAGAGCGAGAGAGAAAGAGAGGGTTCCACAAAAAAAGCACATACCGGTAGTTGTCACAAGCCTAGAGCGCCCTCTGGCGGCTGTAGGTAATGTTTACTCCTTGGTCATGTCTGAATTAACGTTTAAGAACATGTGAAATTATATGTTTTAATATACAGTATATAAGTCGCACCTGAGTATAAGTCGCAGGACCAGCCAAACTATGACAAAAAGTGTGATTTATAGTCCGAAAAATACGGTAATCCTCGAGACAGTTGTGGGGATGCCAGAGCTTATCCCAGCTACCAACAGGCAGAGGAGAGGTGACCTCGCCAAGTTCATCACAGGGCACAAATGAAAACAGCACATAAAAACATGCATGGTTTTTCAGGATGTACTCGGTGCTCAGAGGTTGTTGTTTTACCACATAGCGAGACGGACCCTCAAAATATAATACACATATAGCAGAGGGGAGGAGAATGATAACATCTTGCCATCTTCACCACAGTGTAATGTAATATTCCCATCTATTCCAACAGTACATGGACACGCCCCCTGAGCACACACTCCTACGGTGGCCACTGAAAATTCCTCCATAGAGCCAGTGTTTGCTCTGTATGATCTGGGCTTTTTGATGAAGACAATATTAAGCCTGGTCCAGACTCAAACATAGCAGGTGATGGGTGTGCATCTTAATGCTCTCATCCATCATGAAACAGAAAAAAAACTGAGTTACTGTAGAAACGCGGTTGTGCAACATGACAGAGCTGATGAACAGTAACTCACTAGGACTCCTCAGCCAAAAAAAATCAATTCTCATTTTCATGTGATTAGAAACTAATGAAAACATTATTCTGAATATTATATTCCATTTCTGTAATTAGGTCCTTCTAAACCCTCCTATGCCTGAGACTTTCAACTGGTAATTTTAATTTACCAGATGTCAAAAGTGTTTTCAGTAAATTAAGCAAAAACATTGTGTATTCATTTTTTTTCTGTGACTCGTTTTGTGATTACTTCCCTTTTTGAAATGCCACTTTCTCTCTCTTTTTTATTTAGTTTTTTATTTCATGGCCTAAAATTATACTGCCATAATTTGTAATGCTGTTCAACATGTTAATTTTGGTGAGATACGTCTTTAGCATTTTATGCCCTCGGTAGGTTATGCAAATGCCATTATTCCACGCTCTCCAGATATGAGGTTTTTAAAACGAAAAAGAAAAAAAATCACTAAATTCTCCCCGGGGAGGTATCGATCCCCCTGGAGTCTGCCAGGGTTTGTGGTAAAGTGCTGCCAAACATCTCTTTTAGAAGTTGAGAGACAGAGGGTGGGGAGAGACAGGAGGGTGTTACAAGCTTTGAAGGGAGTTGACAGTTTCTAAAATCACAACAGGTCAGTGCCTTCAACCACCAGGGCACAGTCTGAAGCGGAGACACCCTTTGACAGAATCTGTTTCCACTTCTTTCAGTGTGAATGCCAAAGTAGCTCTTTGGTACTTCAGAGCATCCCTCTGCTAGGTATAAAAAAAAAAAAGAGAAAGTATTAATAAATACATAAGTGACTCTACATGCTGTCTGGACATTTGGTATAGTTTTTGCTTCCAAGTCTGAACAGCCCCGAAAGAATACACGTCAAAAGACTGGCTGTTATCAGAGCATTAAAGCCCTACCCTTCCAGCTCCTCTGAACTCTTTGAGCTTGGTATCAGCAGCAGCAAAATAAAACTAGGCAACACTTAAGTGCTGCAAACCCATGAGGGGAGCGTGTAGTCTAGCGCGCTCTCTGGAGAAGCGGCTGCATTAGCAGGCTGTTACCGCTCCTCTTCAAATGTGAGGTGAGTAGAGAGACGCCGAGGAGGCCAAGCACAAGACAAAACACCAACGGTCTGAGGAAAACGTCACACCGCTGAGAGGTTTGCAGGGGCAGAAAGCCATGGCTCTTTACAAGCTGGTAGCCATGTTGTAAAGATGTTGCACCTCTTAAGAGCCACAGGAGGCACAGCGACAACACGGATGTGCTTATTTGAGTTTTGTCAGGGGTATGAGAACAATTTCTGAATGCTTTTAGGAATACGGGTTAGACATGTAGCACTCTGAGGTGGTGACCCTCTGACACAAAAATACAACACTTGCACTGTTTTTAATGGTTACCTGTCTTGACAAATATCTGAAATTCTAGGGCTGCTCACTTGGAAAAAACAAAGGAAAAAAAAACCAAACTTGGTGGGTTCAAGAGGTAGAGGGATCATTTGTTTGATCTGCCTAATTGCAGTGTAATTAACACCCTCTTCGTTAGCCCCGTTTTAAAATAACAATACTGAGTCCGTTTACATGCATACTAATACTTCAATCATTATCAGACTTCTGGAGTAATCAGATTATTCAACTGATCATGTAAACAGTGTCATCTGATATGATTTATCAGATAATATGATTATTAGAAATCAGATTAACACACTTGGATTTCTCCCCAATATTCCAATGTCTTTCTGCACATATACCTGTTAATCTGATATAGTTTGTTCTTTTACATCTGTGCATGTTTAAAAAAAAAATTTAAAAATGTAATAATAGTGAATTACAATCGTAGAAAACATAATGGTCAACTTTTCTGTGGAGGGGCTACCAGTTTTAACTTTTTGTATTTGACTACTTGAAATAAAAGGATCAAATATGCTGCTGTTGGAGTCAAACTGTCTAAATTCTTCAGGATGCCATGTCAAACAGCTGACAGTCACTGCAGCTCAAAGAAACCATCTCTACAGACACTTTTTGAATGAAATAAGAGACTATCAATTTTCTCTGGTTGTTTTTGTTTTTTTATTTGCAGTTCTTTACATTTTAGAAAAAGAATCCAAGGATTTTGCCTCCTGTGTGTTTCCGTCTGGCCTCTTCATGGTCCATGATGCCAGCTGAAGTGGTCAGCACAATGTATCTGTGGAAACAAAACACAGCTATGGGTGGTGCTCACACATGTCTCAACCGCTTCCAGTGATTAGAACTGTAATCTCTGTATCAGTAAACAGTTTAATTCCATCTGAAAACATCCAGAGGCCAAACAGGACCAAAGAATAAAATAACCTTTTGATATTGTTTAAAAGTCAGATGCATCTAAGCCACAAACTGCACCAAAATACAGATTTAAATGAGCCGTACAGAACACTTCAGACATAAGACCTCAAATACCACACCATCTAAGTAAAACTAAGCTCTTTTAACAGCATTGTGTTAAGTTTTCAAATAAACCATCGATGAATGATGACAGCTAATTAATTATCCCTCAGTTTTTCTGTTCCAGACAATTACGCAGTGCATTGGCTTGACCTGAATTTCTAAATACTCATTCAGCAGGATGACATCCTTGTTTCAAACATTTACATTTCAGTTAGACAGTGACAAGTACTGAGATAATCATGCACAAGTATGATTACTTTTTCATGGCACTTTTTCAGTTAAGAGTGGTACCTCCCGTTACATGCAACCTCTTTGTCAAGATGGAGAGCCTTCTTCAGCCCAGCAGCTCCCCTCACTCATGTGTCAAGGAGTCACTACTAGGAATTGTGGGTCTGCATTAATGTGGCTAGACTAGTGGCTCTGTTTAAGGGGATTCTTTAGAACCTCAGGACTAAAAGTGCTCAGCTCATTCACTTCAACCTACATAAATGTTTCAATGATCTTGTAAAAGTCATGATGTCAGAGTTAAGACTAAGATCATGTTTAGCTGCACATGAACTATTATTGACCGTCCAACTGCGGTCAGTCTGGCCCCAGTGGACACACATCCCAGTTTATGCATCACAATGTTAATGGCCAATAGCAAAATTTCTGTTCAATTTGCCATCTGTGTTGACATGTTATGTCTTCTTTAAGTGCATGTTGGATTGTGTATGCCATGACTCTAAAAACTAATTTACTGCAGGGTTAATGCAACATTAATGACTTGTTGCAAATAAAGCTTTGAATGTTCACTGCTGACTCCTAAGCAAAACCCACATCCATTAAATAATTTAATGTGGCCCAATCCCCTCCAGTAGTGCACCTTCGACCTCCACACCCAAGTATAGTGTATGGAGGGAAACATTGCCAGTAAAACTTTAATACACTTCAGGTAAATTCCAAAAAAAATCGAAATTCATGGTAGGCAATTATACTGGTATTGAGGAAAAAATATTGTGGCAACAATGACAAGTCAAAAAAAGTAGAGCATCTTAGCAGCTGTTCTAAAATGTTACTGAAGCTCCTGACCATCACCAAATGCACAGATTACATTTGTGGCCATTTCATACCATTAAAAATATTACTCAAATGCCATGACATGGTCTTTAAGACTGCTTCCAATTGGCCAGTAGACTCCATAAATACAATAGACTTGAAGGTTTTACTATCATCAAATTCTACCAAGGCTAAGTATATATTCTGACTCTGAACATACTCAGTATCATGACCTCTGATATTGTGCTTCTGTATCAGGCATCTCCAAAGTTGACATGTGAGCAAAGCCACAGTAAACTTCAGATTCCGTGAATTACAGCATCTTTGGTAAAGAAAACTCAGGACACAACCAGCAAACATACAGAGGGAAGAACCAGCTGTTGTAGAGCAAAGACACATAAAAAATGTATATGTGTATGACAATGTCATCGCATTGTCAAGCTGGTATTGTACAATCCTGGTTCATTTCATCTAAGGAAGAATAGAAAACTCACAACCCTTTGATCATGTCACTTCCACTATTAATATCTGTTAATGACTCTCCTGCTGATTTCCTTGATGCAGGTCTTTGGACCTTCTGACCCCTATATGTAAAATTCAGGTCTTTGATGATGGACCTAGCCTGGGTATTGAAACCTTTTTCAGACCTGTGGGTCCTGATACTTGTACACCATATTCAATACCCACATCATTGCAGTGTACTTTGACACAGATTTGTGTAATGTCTTCACCACATCTCATTTCATGGTTCTGCAGGACAATCCTTTTCAGCTGTATGCTGCTTCAGAAGTTTCCCCATCTCCACTTTTAAACTGGCACTGTCTGCAACTCACTGACCAGCCACCTAATTAAAATAAGACCACTAATAGTCTAAAGATAAAAGCATTTATCCAATGCTTTTTAGCATTACAAACTTCACATGAATAATGCATAGTTAACATCAAGGTAACTGCGCCTGAGAGTTTCTAAGCATTAAATCAGACTCAAATGAACCAGTAAGACATAATAGAGAGGGCCAAGCAACACTGACCACAGGAGGCTGTGAAGACGCTACACTGACTCAATGATCAAAACTATGTCTGGGCATCAGCGCCATTGATTTTAATAAAGTAACCAACATTACAGCCATATAACGTCACATCACCATACAGATGAATGAGATTCTTACCCAAACTGTCTTGAGGGAAGCAGGTTGTTCTGCCACTTCTCCAGATCTTTGAGCTGGAGATCAAAACGTGGGCTGATCACACCACACTGAAAAAAATAGACAAGAAACAACAGTTCAAGCACAGGCAGAATAGGTAACAAGTTGTTCATGTTCTCAGAATGTGATGAGCTTAAACTATAAACTACTTAGACCGAATCTAAAGCGAGATAGTCTGACTCATAATTGAACATTGGCTGTGTTCGAAATGGGCCTGTTACATAATACTGGCATGATAAACTGGGCAACAGTATGAATTAGGTAGAGTGAAAAAATAAATAGGGAAATCCACAGCCTGTCACAGACACCCAGATGTATACTTGTCCAGAGAGACTCAAGCTGCTTGAGCAACCTGCATGATATACTATCGCCCACAGTGCATTATCATCACCTTCCTTCATCTCATTCTGGATTTTACTTTGTGAAATTAGTGCATTGCTGCCACTTCCTCTGATGGAGGTTGGACAGGAGTTCACTACTTAAACAAATTCAATTTGGAAAGGTAAACCAACCAAGCACTGCAGGAGCGATGAACAGCTACACGTGTACTTGCATAGAACTACTGAAGGTGTGACATTTATACAACAGATGGCTCTACAATAAATACGAACAGCCTAATTTATCAGTGTGTCAATCTCATCAGTCTGAGATTTCAGTGTAAATGAAGCTACACTATCCTTTCAACAAACACTAACTGGTAATTGTTTCCACGGTGAGATGCTTTGTTACGTATGCGACAATGCAACACATTGATTATACCATACAGTAAACTCCATTTTGTATCATATATGACTAGGGATACAATAGCTATATTAGGAGGGTAAACTGAGAAGCTTACCTTGTTCAGCCTGCCTGTGAGATTGACGACAATTTTCCCGGCTCTATGGTCGTCGATGATCTCAAACTCACCAATGTAACCTAGGAATTTCATGAAACTGTATTATTGGAAACATGCTCATACACAAAATGCTATTGGCAAACTAGAACACTTCACAGAAAACATTCACTACGGTTTACATTTCACTCAGGGGCTGCAAGTTGGCTTCTGCCATCAGTGACACCAAACAAGATAACAGGGTTTCAAAATGTTAGATAAGTAGTCAAACCAGTAAACTCACCGTGCTTCATCATGACGGTCAGAAAGCGCACAATGACCTTGGAGCAGGGCCTGATGAGGACCTGGCGTTTCCCACGCTTCTCAGCATTGTTGATGCTTTTCAGAGCATCTGCGAGAACGTTCATGCGCACCATGATGCCTGTAGAGAAATCAGAAAGTACATCAAGTGTTAGAAAATTAACACTACAGTAATCCTACTAATATTTATTCTCCTTTATATACTCCATTCTAGAACCCACACTCCAGGTATCTTATCACAATTCATACATTACACACTACAGTACACTACATTACAATGATGGGAGCTCGTCTGGCGTCTTGTCATTTATTCAGCTACGATTTAAAATGAAGCTGAGATCTGGACATGACACTGAACACTTAGTGTACCAAAAACAAAGCATCAATTGATGTAAAAATGTCCAGTTACCAAAGTCAGGCTACTGCTAACGTTAAGTCACGACCAAATCCATCAACGTACATACATATTAGCATGTTGGAGACCAATAAAACGACACATTGTGAGAACATTTATTTGATAGTCGCCGTGTTTACCGTCGAGTGTAAAATACTACGCCGGAGGTTGATTGTTTGACTAATGTGTAATTACACTACAAAGCATGGTCCTCAGGATGCAAAGGGAACGGCTAACTAGCTTAGCAACCTCACAAACCTACAAATAACAGAGCAGATTGCTGCATTAACAGCCATAACTGGCGAGTGAAGACCGCGTTGCAAAAATTTATTTTCACAAAAATTAGTGTACAACTCTATCACCTTATTTTACCTCAAGACGTTAATTTCATGGCAACGCTAAAAATCGTAAAGGCGCCTTGAACGCACTAGTTCCCAAGGCCGGGCAGGGGAATTGATGAGTGATATTTCAAGCCCTAATATGCTTAAATCCCAACACTTTTCGAAACAATAATCACCCCTACTTATTGATCTAAACATCCGCTTACATAAAGTAGGCAAAATTTATTAATCAACACTTCGATGCCTTAGATTTTTAAAAGATTCAAAGCAACAAGGTAAAAAGACATCTTACCGGTTCTGCAATATGGCGGAAAGAGGAAGTAGATTGTGGCTGCGATGCAACATGGGAAAAAATCCAAGACTTTTTCGAGCCGAGATAGTACACCCCACCAGAAGAATGAGGTCTACGATAACGTCTCAGCTGCTTCAAAAGAAGTGCATTAACGACATTTACAAACGTTTCAGCAATATATTTGTATATCGTGAAGAACTCTTACATACTATTTAAATTTTATCTATGTATTTTGTGTATATTGAATTTTTTTTAATATCTTTTCTTTATTTCTGAAATTCACTATCTGTGTTGTCATAAATTTGCCTTTTTTCACACCTCGGGCATCAGTAATTAAGAATAGTAATACAGCAGATTCGCAGATAATGTAGTAGCAGATGTGCAAGATTCAAAGTGCGCTGTCTAGTGCAGTGGATGAATACCTGCACTTGTACAGAGTTATAGGTGCTGCATTTAGTAGTGTCTATCATGATACTGTATATTTCATGTATATTTTTAACTAGTCAAGTTTATATATAGCTTGTTTTTCATTGCTTTAGAAATGAGCCACACATGCTTGGAAATGATGGAAAGAGGTTCCTCTTTGTATTTATTGACCCCACTTGCATTAATTTGTCTGTGGAACTCAAAATATGACCATAGTAAATGCAATCAGTTTTCATGTGCCTATAACCCAACTCCGTATATTACTCCCTAATCTTATTATTGCAACGTAATTATGAAGTATTGTGCTTCCTTTACATAATAAAATAATTCTTCAATTTAATCATTCTCTTTTATTATGATTTTACATGCTACTACAATGCTGTGCATCCATCATCCATGTGTCTCCCCTTATTCCCCCTCACCCCCCCCCTATCTCTCTCTCTCTCTCTCTCTCTCTCTCTCTCTCTCTCTCTGTCTCTCTCTCTCTCTCTGTGTCTCTTTCTCTCTCTCTTCCTTTAACTCTCTCTCTCTTTAACCCCAGTTGGTCAAGGCAGATGAACTGCGGTCTGCTCGAGGTTACTGCCTGTTAAAAGGAAGTTTTTCCTCGCCACTGTTGCTCCTGGAGGATTCTGTTGGTGTCTGTGAATTGGCTAGATCTTGACCAGCTCTAAATGTAAAGTTTCATGAGACAATTTTCGTTATGATTTGGCGCTATATACATTTGATTTGATATTCTACTGGTATGTGGGAATTTTAAATTTTTTTAAATTGTATAAGCAGTTTGTATTTATTTTCCTGGTTTTCCTTGTGCATGAATTGCTCTCTATGAATTGTACTCTCATACTGAATGTATAGAAAGGGGTCCAGCTGTTCACTTTGTATTTCACTGTATCTTCTCAGGATAAAAGACATACCTAACACATCTTCCAGTTTCTTCCCATACAGATTATATGTAATAATAAAGATACCAAGACATAAGACAATAGGCAAGAAAGTGGTTTTCACACTGTCTGAGCCAGTTTTTATTCTGTTTAATTCTATGTTTCCACATGAGTAAAAACTCTGATACTTACTACCAGCAGGTACAATTGTTGTTAAATCATGACCAGTTGAAACAGTTATTACAGTACCTAGATGAAAATAAAACATTGAATGCAGTAATATGTATTTGTTAATGTTTTGAAGCACTAGTGAAATAAGAATTGCAATACAAAGTCTGTATTATGTCTTTGTAGGTCCTTAGATACGGATTATATTTTAATGCAATGAGTAGTAGCAACCCCATTGCCATGTGTGAAGTTAAGTTGATCTTTATTGCACAAACCTCACATGTAAAATAAGTGAACAGGAACTAAAGTTTTAGATTACACCTTACACATGTAGTGGGGCTGTGATGTGCTTGTGCTGGCCAAGTCAGATGAGTATCAATAAGTAATCACACTTTTGTCTTACATGCACATAAAGCAATATATCTCAGCACTGCATTAGGAGATTGTGGCTATAACTAAGTGACATAAGTTGCAATGATGATCGTCTTTGGAAATGTGTGCACAACAACAAGCTGAATAAAAATATAAACACTTTAAATGTGGTGCATCATGATTAAGCTTCAAATACATGAGAAATGGTTAAAAATCCCAAAGAAACAAATGACTGTGATGTGAGGAAGAAAGATTATGGCTACACTAATTATGTTTAATGCTATTCCCAACGCTGACATGCTTGCACCACTGATATTTCTAAGAACCTTTAATCTTTAAAAAGTATTCTTTTCTACTACCATGCTCTGAGGTTGAATTTTCATGTAGGGTGGTAAAAAGAGTGTCATCATGAGGGTGTGTCTGGCGTTCTGCAAAACTTAAGCCTCCTCAACTACTACAAGTACAACACTCTGGGATTCAGAAAGCACTTGTATCTGGTGTCCAGTAGAGGGAGAGCCAAACATTCAGACCCAGACGCTGTGACACACCCGCCAGCTAAGTCACCAGTTTAACACACACACGGAGCATAATGGAATGCTGAGCGGCACAAGAAGTAGTAACCAGATTTCTGTACTATTTCTATGGTTACATTAAAAATTTCAACACATTTTTTCCACCATCAACCCTACGTATGGCTACCTCTTTAATTCTGCCATCTTTTTTAACTTAACCACCATTGCTAACCATGCTGACCAGGGAATCGGCATCTTGGGGATCTAGACCCAGCTTCTGGAGGTCAAGGCCCATAGCCACTAGCATCTGGACCAAAGTCAGCTCCTGTTGGGTGGCCTGGTCCATCAGAGCTGGGCATGTGGGGTTGCACTGGGGCCACTGGCAGATGTCCACCAGGTGGAATGGGCAGCCTTTGGCAGGGGTTCTGTTGTTACGTATTGCCTCCAGATTTCTGTCCCAGCAGTGTAAAGCCCGTGGCAGAGAGGTGCCTCTAACTTGGAAAGTCATCCAGTTACTACACAGAAACACAGATTACATGGGTAAAATTTACAGAAATGAAAGTGGGGAAAGGAAAGTGGAGAAACAAGCAACAGACAAAATAACAGGACTACTGAAAAACACTATCACACGACATTTATTTTCTAAAGTACATATATATAGTGACCTTTGAGCACTGTTTCCCACACTAAACATGAATAAGGCCAGTCTATGTGCTATATATTTATTACCTCCAGTTTATCTTTATCATTTTCTTGACAAAACTGAGCAAAAAATCTATGATTAACTTTCAGATGTTGTAATTTGAGTTGAGTGAGAGGAAACAAGTCTTCTGCAACTCTTCTACACTTCGTTTAACCCTTTAACCCCTGAGATATTATTCCAGGTAAACGTGCTGCTGTGAATTGTGTCTGTTTCAGTGTCATAAAAGCTGCTGTGAGTATGTGCTTGTGTTCCTTTCCTTCAGTGGTTTTACTTTACTGTGTGTTTTAGGGTCAAAACAGGAATAACAGAAAAAGACAGAGAGGAATTGAAGTTTGACAGGTTTTTACTAAATAAGGCACTCAGAATGTACGTCAATAAGAGATTTAGGACTGGAACACACTGAACAACAAGTATTTGATTTTGGGCCCAGTAGTTTTTGTTTTGGGGCTCTTTTTTCTAAATCAGTCTAGCTGTTTTTTGACACCTGGTTGAACTCCAAAAAGCAGTTACACAGTCAAAACTCGGTAAAAACACAGTTAAAAAAAAATAAAGGAAAATCACCACAACACTGTAAACAACGGTAAAAACAAAAAACCACGAGGAAAACTGTGTAAAAAAAACAAACAAACCCAAACCGTCTATTTTTATAGTGAGTCGGTCTCACTCACTGCTCTGTGTTTTGCCCCCATTTCACAGGCGGCGGGGGCTGCACTGAGCATGCTCACATGTCTATGGAACAAACAAGGTCTATTCTATCAGCACGTTTTAAAATTTTTCCTATTGAGCAAAGGGTTGAATTTTTATGAATATTTAAAATAAATCATACATTCAAAATGCTCACCGCAGACACGTTAGGTGTTATAGGGTTAAAGACTGCAGATACTGTAGTTTCAGCACTGATGGTGTTTTCAGAAAGGTTGGGGAGCTGAATATGTGATTGATGATAGGTTTAATAATCGATCACTGTTTTTATTCTACATAGCAGCTCCCATAGCAGCATAGGCTGGTAAATCCGCTACCACACACCGACAGAGATCAGAGGTGATGATTGAGAAGGATTATTGTTAGATAACAACAACAACAACATCTTAACACCACATGATTGAGATATACTTTCTTACCTTTTAGTTATTACTGTATGTGAGAGGCAGGATGGAGCAAACACAGCCCTGAAAATCAAACACAGCGGACATTAACTGTATTATGAATCGACTTGTTGATAAAGAAAAACAATACACTGTAGGTTTATTTACTGATTTATGTAAAGCATTTGATTATTCTTTACTACATCAGAAATGTGAATAGTATGGTATAAGAGGTGTCACCCAACATTAGCTAAGAAGTTATTGACATAATATGGTTTCAGTGTGTAAAAATGAATAATACAGAATGACACTTTACAAGAGTAACCTGTGGTGTTCCACAAGGTTCAATATTGTGACCTATGTTATTTATACTTTATTTAGATGATATCTGTAGACTATCTAATTTATTAAAAGTTGTAATGCTTTCAAATGTACAAATCATTTTTTTCGGTGGAGAACATAATGGCAGAAAAGAAAAGTTTTTTAAACATGGTTTGAGGTAAATAAGTTATCACTTAGTATAAATTCATAGGGGTGGTTGTAGACCACAAACTGTGTTGGAAACTACATACAGAATATATTAAGCATAAACTATCTAAATCTATTGGTATTCTGCATAAAACAAGGGATTTATTGCAATGATTGCACTACAGTGTTCATTTGTAATGCCATATACAGTATGTCATAATGTTGAAGTTTGTGGAAATGTATGGAAAATAAATAAGGACTGTAAAATCAAAAGCTTGTTATCTTGAGCTCACTAATTGTCTTTTCATGGGATCATGCATCCTGAAATCACTGGATACTGTATATGTAAAAACACTACAAATAATTGCTTTTCCGTAAACAGAAGGGAATTATAACTTCAGAGGCTGTGTGTCTTTGAGATATGTGAAGTGGATATCTTTCTGTTTTTGGAGTCAAAGTTGGGAATGAACTGATGAGTTAAAACGCAGTAGCTCTCTGTTGAGCCTCCGAAAAGCCTTAAAATGTAAAATACTTGAAATATAAGTTTAAGGAACAATAACAGGAAAAAATTCTAATCAATCATAATGACTAATGTCAAAAGTACTTGACACATACGTGACATCGGTGAGGGTGTTCTTGAGTTCCCGGCCCAGGTTCTGTATGTACTGCCATTGCTGCTCAGACAGACTCTGTCCTCCCATGTAGATATTCTCCATTCTCAGCTGCTCCTCATCAAACAGCCACTGTACGACAAACAACGGGGCTAAAGGAAACACGAAAACGTTTCATGTCAAAGCATCTCTTGACACCTTTGAATAAATGCATTGGGAATCCCTTCAGCTCTTTGGATCTTGGAAGCTTCAGTGTGTAGCATTTACTAACATCTAGTGGTGGAATCCCAAATTGTACTGCTCTACCCTCACCTTCATCTGCTGCTACAGTGACAGCAAAAATTAAAAAAAAAACAACCTCATTTCAGCTAGTGTTCATTTTACTCATTCTAGTCTTTTTAGATTTCCATTTTTAGGTAACATCGGTCTGTAGTGGATGCCTCATGCTGTAAAGTTACCGTAAAAACCCAACAAAATGTAACAATTAATATTTTCAAGTGATGATAAAACATTATTATGAATGTTATATTCAATTTGATCAATTAGATGAAATCCTTAAATGTATAGAGTTTAAATGTTACACACTGGACCTTTTAAGTAATTTTTAACCACATGGCTTTGTATTACTGCACACTTCACTATTTTGTTCAAGCTCACATCAGTATTGTTTCTAGATTCTGCAAGTCCAGTAGCTTTGATGACCATATTGTACCCCACTTGTCCACACCAAACAGTGACTAGATTAGCATTATGTAAAAGCGGGAGTTAATGGAGACCAGAACCATAGCAAAAGAAAGACAACATTGAGCTTTGTCAGCCCACATTAATGACAATATTGCCATATTTACTGAAGTTATTTAAGATAGTCGCTTGTGTATTTACTATATCACATGAAGCATATTGTGATAATAAACACTCAAAGAAAAATCGATAGTTGCCATATTTAAGCATAAGTCATATGTGATTATACAATGGTTATGTCAGTTTTGATGTTGGAAACCTATTTTCTAGTTTGCAAAGCAACATAAATCTGTTTTATACCAAATGCATAAAAATAATAAACAGTGGCTCCAGCATGTCTTCAGAGTCAATTTATTATTTAATTCCTGAATAAAATAATAATGGCTTTTATATTCTAATGTGCACCACACATTACATATCAATGGAAAACTTTTACGTTACCCTAGATACACATTCCCCATGCCGTGCATGTTTCTTCTGTGTCCTCTGCTTTCACCTGCTATCAGTAACATATATGATTAATTCTTCTGCCCTTGACCAAGGTACTGGCATAGATCTGGAGTTGTGGCCTTCAGTGGCAGCTCACTGCGCCTTGTGTGTGTACTTAGACGGGTGAAATTCACAGGCTGAATTTTCCTACAGGGACAATAAAGGTGAACTTTACTTACAGGTCAAGGTAGAGTATAGGTTGTGACCAAAGAAGCACTGCCATTCCTCTCCTCTCTTATAGAGTTGCCGACATCTATCAGGCACAACTCCATTCCACAGCCTGAGAAGACCACACATCACACACATTCATTGCTCAGTTACTTTAAAACACGATGAGTGTTTTTTTTTTTTTTTAACTGTAATTTACAAAATTAGACCTGTATACAAGAGAAAGAAGACATGGCTTTACCTGAGGCCTATTTTGATAGCATCTTCAGGAGAACACGATACAGTTTCAGGGCAGTTTGGTGATCTCTGCAGTTTACTCTGTAGAAACCAACCAGAATCCACAAGGCCTCGGACCTGAGCCTCTGCACCGAGCTGCTCCAGCTGACTGGCCACCCTCTCGATGTTCAGTAAAACACCTGTCCCTCCAGCACTGCAGGGGCAGCCAAACAACCTAATAAATAATTTGGCTTTGGAGTGGCAGCTTAGTTAGGGGCATCAAAATGATCAAGCATGCCAGATAGCAGACAATGTAGCAGGCTTGCCATCACATTAACAGCAGATCCTGTATTAGGGCTTTGGGGTGTCCCAAGAATCATGTTGCTAACCTCGGAGGAATGTTCACTATCATAGGGCAAGGCCTGTTAATAGACATTATGTCATTGTTCACACTTGACTGTAAACATCTTCATTGCTGACATGAGTATGAACTTAAAATAGGTCTCTTGTTCACAGAGATGGTCAGTTAAGGCATCACCTGGGATTAGGACAGAAATAAGGTTGTGTACAGAGGATGCAGGTGCCTGTCCAAAAACTGTAGTTAGCAGCAGAGAGCATTAGAAGGAGCTCACCTCATGCCAGACAACATGACAACCTTGGCCTGCTTTATTCCTTTAGGGATGAGGTCTTTGATGACCTCACGGATGATCAGAGATCCCATGAAGGTGTATTCAGCTGGTAACAAATGGAGACAGGACAGCACAGTTAGGCTGAATAGCTATACAGGGCAATGCTAGCAATACTGTACATTTTTTTTGTATCATAAATATATTGGACAACATGTTGCTTCTTAAGGCCAGCCCAAGCTTTTAAGGGGCCCTAAGCAGAGTTCGATTTGGCATGAATGGGACACCAGTTGTGACAGAGACAGCGGGATTTTATTTATACACTAGAATTAGTTGACCAGCGCATTACATTTCTGTATGATTACCATTTAAATAATATATCATTCAATTCATGGCATTTCAAGGGCTCTTGGGGGCCCTTTGGTGGCCAGGGAAGCCCTTAGCACATACATTGAACATGGAAATTTTTTTTAAATGCTGCTGAGACACTTGAATTTCCCTACTGTTGGATCAATAAAGTCTTATCTTATCTTATCTTATCTTATCTTATCTTATGTATCATTCCCACTTTCACTATGAACCAGGGCTTCCAAGGTTCCAAATACATAAATAACTCAGCTTCTTTCAAAAATAGATTTTTCTGACTAGTCTTTACAAAATCTCTATGTAAAATTTAGGGGGATTTATGAGCATTTAACTGCAGAAATGCATGTCTCAAAACATGGTGCATGCCAAATCTTTCTTCAGTGTTCTCTCAGGGTCACATAAAGTATTGTAATTCACATGAACAAAAAAATCTACTGAAGTAACTGTCAGGAAACATACTTGTGTTTGCATTTCTGTCTCTTTCTTTCTCTCGGCCTCTTGGTCTCGGGGGAGGGGTTGGTGCAGGTCCTGTGCCACTCCACACATCACTGGAACAATATGGGATAAATCTGCAGCAAAGGAGATATTCACATACATGAGACTAAAGCCTAAAATTGTCAGCATTTGACTACAGTGATATTTAATGTATTGGAAAAAATATGCTCATGTTCAAATAAAACAATATATATGTCTATACAAATAATAAACGCATGTGCTTACACAATGTTTGCATTGTACCAGTGTGGATTTTCCTCTGCTTGGGATGACAATATTCCAGTCCCTGTGAATGGAAAGAGATTTGACAGATGCCACTCTCTGTGACAATGTGAAGCCAAAGACTATACAGACATGCATGACACACTTTCTAAATCATGGCCAACCTCTTTTTGTTTGGGGCCACATCGATGAGCTCATTAGTCGGGGGATATTTTGGTACCTGGAATCACAGGTCTCTTTGCTGTAACAGCACCAGCCACCTAAAAATAATAGAGACTAATATTAGACAGTCACATCTGGCACAGAGCGGGAGACCCTTTTAGCCCATCGCTGAGGCCTGTGAGGAATGGAGAGGGAAAGGGATTGCACCTGCAGCAAGACCCAACAGTAAAAAAAAGATAGACGATTACTTTAATTTTTAACACATAGCATTGATTTATTAGTTGACATTTTAGCTGTTCAGTAGTGTCTACCCCAAATACAACTTGCATTTGACTTCATCATAGATACAGATATTTATAGTCCATTTATGACAAGAAGGAAATGCAGAAGTCATTCATGATGATTCAAGTGAAATAATTTTATTGCGTAAGTAATCGAGTAAATTCAATATGCAATCAACAAACATATTTTAAAGCCCACCAAAGTAAAAGGCAGCAACCAAAAAAGGATAAACAGAGAAGATGACAGGACAAGATGACATCCCCATCAAAATTCCAGTGGGGGTGTCACGCCAAAACAAGCTGACCTTTAGGGACCAAATTAACCAGTTGAGTTTTTGAATACCCACCTTCCAGAAATAACAGCCATCGACGGCTTCCTCTGAACTCCTTTAGGTAAAACCTGTAGAACCACAAATAAACAGGAATGAGGAGACGGTGCATATAAAGCAGCCATGTAAGGAAAGACTCTAAACGTAATGTAACAGACCATCAGCAAATGGCAGAACTTTCATAATCAAATTTCCCACAGTGAGTGGTAAAGCAAATGAAATAATGATGGATGAAGGAAGGTTTGAGATGTGGTACATCTCACCCAGCTGCTGTTCCATCGTTGCATGTAACCTGGGTGTTCTTGAGGAAGTGCAGCCTCATCTCATCTGTCTGTTGTCCAGCTGCTCGAGCGCCCGCTGTGCTTTCTCGTCCTGATTCAGCAGCAACACCAGTGCCTCTTGTGTTCCCATTGACTCCGCTTCCTCCAGAGCTTCCAGTGGTTCTTGCGTTGCCTGTACCCGTACCTCCACTACCTCCAGCATTTCCAGAGCCTCTAGCATTGCCTGTACCTCCACTTCCTCCGGTGTTTCCAGTACCTCGAATGTTACCAGTACCTCCAGTGTTTCCAGTGCCTCCTGAAGTGAGCTCAACCTCAGTGGAAACATCACCTCCTTGATTCCCACCAGACTTCTTGGTGGATTTACCACCCGCTTTAGCATTTCGGTTGTTCTGACAAAAGATTCCCCCAATCAAGAGCAGAAAAGCAATCTGGCTGAGTAACTTCATATCTGTTTAAGACAAAAAAAAATATGTGCAGCATATTATTAATCATAGTGCCCATACCTTGAATCTGGATTAAATCAGTTTTTGAACTGGAAATGAACTTACCTTGTTGGGAATCAGCTTCCAGAATTCTTGCAGAGGTACCTCAAGAGACAAATAGAAGAGTGGTAGTGCTGCTGAGGAGAGACTGAGAAGTTCAAACCACACTGATGAGGTGTATGAGGAGGATGCCACTCATGAGTGGTGATGAAGCGTTGACCAAGTTTTGATGAAGCCTGCAAATCAGTGGTCAGCTTTATAGTGCCACCATATGGATCATATTTCCTCTTTGTTTTCTCTTCAAACTCCTGCCAGAACCTGAGATAAGCTGCTGACGACACAGGGCAAAGGGGAGGTCCTAGATGCTCAGTGGCGAGGAGAAAAGATAACACACATTTCTCCTCAACATATTTCACATCTTTGAGCACACCCACCAACAACCACTTTCCCATTCGACCACGGCTCAAGATCAAGCTCTCCTGCCCCCATCTTCTCTTTTCTTCTCCCTTCCACCATCTAGTACTGCCGATTGCCTGTGTTTTGATTTAAACATCTACATGGCTGACATAACTGCGTAGCGCCTCGGCATGGTATGTGACCCTGGGGTCATTGGAGCACAAACCTCAAACACTTTCTGAGCACCGTAAGGCTCCCGCATGGACAACAATTTAGCGGCCACACTCAAGGCACAGGTGGTGGACATCATGCTTGGCTGTGGCACCAAGCACATCATGCAGTTTCAGAACATTACTTTAAATAGGGCTATTATGGTTTAATTTTAGATAAATTAAACCACAGATCAGAGCCATTTTATATAATTGAAGTAAGAATTGTCCTCCTTTTATATGAAGTTTTGTCATTTTCTAAACCAGAACCAAATGTTCAAGTACTCTACAAAACTAAAAAAAAAAAAAAAAGAAAAAAGATAAAAAAAATTCAGACTAATCTCATTTCACTCTACTTGTACTTTCTACTTTCTGCTTGCAGATTGACTAATATAGCAGATTGACCAGTTTTTCTCATTTTGAATGGTTTTGTTTAATTGACTTTGACTTAATTTCATTTCTGCTTTCATTAAGACTTTAAAACTAACCTTAGTCTAAATAATGCATAATGCATATGGGCCGCATATATTTGTCTAATACAACCTTAACCCTAAGTTCGGGTGTAGGGTTAGTTTTAGGGCTTTATGAAAAGAATAAATATAGAAAGTCTAAAAATTAGAATACTGCTGCTATTGAAATTCAGACAAAAATGTCATAGTTTGTGATAAGACTTCATATTTACAATAATTCTGGTGTAATCTTAACCTTAAAATAGGGTTGTTGTTTTATGAAAAGAACAGATGTTTAAACTTTAAAAACTAAATTCATGCTGCTCTCAAAATTCATAGATAAAAATTACATGATTTATGATAAGACTGTATTCTGTATTACTTATATTACATACACTTCTGTTATAACGAGAAAGAGTGGGTGGGGATTTTGTGGATGTTAAATTTTAACAATTCCATTAAATTAAATTCTGAGATTCAATGACATGGTTTGTGATAAGACTTTTTATTATTTATTATCATCCAATATACAAGTTGCTGCCTTTATTGTGAGAACCTGTCTACAAATACATAGTGAGTTGTCATAAGGTGTATACTCACTACTTTAAATAAAGTATAAGAAAGTACAAATACAGACTGACTAAAATGTATTGACATTGTGTGTGATAAGGTGCCTTTACCTGTGTTTTGTCCCTTGCCGCTCTGGTCTCTGCAGATTCCTGGATCACAGAAAACTTTAGTTTGCCGTTGGTGAGGAAAGAGACAGAGAACTTGAAACTGATCTATGACTGTCCCCCCTGGGATGGCTGTAGGGTGACGTACCACCAATCTCTGAAGGATCACAAGCCCCTGGACTGTAAAATTCTCATCAATGAAATGCACACCATCCTGACATGTCAATCACATGCGAATAATGATCTCTGTGAAGACCAGGGCTGTGTGGGGCTACTAGGACTGAAAGGACTGCAGGGCAACTAAAGGTCTGGAAATAAGTGAACCGCAAAAGCTTTAATAAATGTAAGATTATAATAAGTATTGTAAACTTTGATGAATCTATTCTAGAAACTCTTTTGGGAAACTGACACACATCCAATGATTTAACTTTTGAGGACGTTTATAAAAAATTATGATTAGGCCAAACGTGTACTGTAAAATGGTATCCCTTTAAAGCATGTAATGTGTCATCTGCAATAATTACCTAAACATTTGAAGACTTATAAACAAGACAGGCAGATATATCAAGTTTGTCTTATTGCTTTGGCAGATGAAAATGGTATTTTTGTCTCATTTTCAAGCATTCCATGCTACTTTAGTTACTTTCAACTATGTCCAGAAAGAAAACAAAGCTACTCAAAAATATGTCTGTGAGATCATATGCACCTACCCACAATAAAAATGTAGCCTAAGGACATCACTATACTGAATTTGATCTACTGAGCTGAACAATTCTTCATTCCTTCAGTTGTCTTGAAGCATGCACACCACCATCTGTCTTCCCAGAAATCAATGCAACAATCTGTTTAACAGATACCTCAAATAGCTGAAAAACAGAAGAAGTCGCTGTAAATCTATCATTGTTTCACCAGAACGTCACGAACACAGCAATGGCATTGTTGCTATTTAGTTTTTTCTTTGATATGAGATTGGAATGATATGTTTTTCAGTGCAGGCTTCAGATCAGTGGATTAAAGTGGATTTGTGATCAGCACCTCCAGGCACTCACATCCCAAAGCCTTCTTAGTATCTTCAAGTGCACAAGTGAGATCTGACCCACTCCTGGAGTCTATTACATTTGTCTCCTCATCTTTGAAAAACAAACATTTTGCATAACCTGCTGCAAAATGTGTGAGGGTCTCATGAGACGTGTTGAACTTCACCCTGACAGGGGCAACAGCTTGACCTCTTGTGCAGCATAGGAGGCATTCTTTCTCCCCTTGTGTTGTTATTTTTCACAGCCAACCTCCAAGGTCAGGACACCTAAAGCCCGGGTGGTCCGGGCACTTTGTCTGCTGAGCATGTGTGTCATCACCAGACTCAAGAGCTAAGAGCTCGGCCACGAGCTAGAATATTTGTCAGCTGATAGCTTCAAAGAACATTGAGCCAGAGACAGCAGTCATATGTTGGATTCTTCTTTTCGCACCACAGCACAGAAAGGTTGTGACCCACAGGTAACAATTTCAAAATCAATCCTATGAGCAAACATTTGATGACCAATGATTGAATTTTTAGGGCCTAAATTTAAAATGTAACTCTATCAATAACAAAGTAGCCAAACCTTTTGTAAATCTGTGGTCCACAGACCAGATTAATCCTGCTTTGCAGCCACCTCTGCCTTGTTGCGTGTAATTTGACAATCTGTGACAGCATCACTCTGAATCTATGTTGTCACCAGCAGCAGAGGGCATAGTTGGAGAGAGGGGCCCATGATAAATAGGAGATAACAGAGGCATCTTTACAAGCCACATGAAAACGAGCCTCAGGCGAGAGACATGAGACCTGGCCTGAGTAACGCAGCCTGTGCTCTCCATTCAATCAATGAAGACGACAGGGGTGGTCTTAACTGGATCGGTGTAAAGTATTGGACCACTACAGGAGGCTAGCAGGTGGGATAGGCGAAGCTGTACCTAACACCAGGTGTTCAGAGGCCTTGCATGTTAACCTTCTACAAACTGCCAATACATCAGTGTGATAGATGGAGGAGGGGTGGATGGCAGGGATACAAAGTGTTGGATTCAAGAGATGTGAGGGTTGATCTAACAGGCATAGAGGAGAACAGTTGACAAGTGAATAACTTTTGTGTGATGCAAGATGCTGCAGCTTTTTGAACCCCTCACAACCAACTATGCAGACCACCTTACTAACATGCCTGACACACCTCCATCCAGGCAATATATGTTCAGACTCCAGTGTGAATCCCACAACCACAATCCATAGCAGTCATAGATGTGCAAAGGACAGTTTGGTATGTGTAAATTTGCAGAACTGAAACACCATAGAGGTCACACAATGGTCATATACCTTGACTCCATTTATCAAAGTGATTCCAGGTACCAACAATGAAATTGTGTCGATACTGGACTTAAGGCAGTGTTGCTGCTGTCTGTGCAACTTTAAAGTAGCTTTAAAATTGTAGCAATGCATTTGCACAAAAACAATCGTAGTGGTATGTGACCTGTTGCTTACCCCGTACCAGACTAGAAATTAAATGACTGCTTCACAGGAATTCTGCAGGCCTCAATTCGTCCTGTTTCCATCGTCCTCTTGCCTTATGAGTGGGCTTTTATTCTTAAGGAGTTGTGTGTAACATATGTAAGTGAAAGACTCAAAGTGTCTTTGAAACCCATGATACAGTGGAGCAGTGAGGTGGCCTTGAGTCATGCTAGAATGAATCAACAAGTCTGTCAGTTCAGTGATGGATACCGGTGGAGAGGTCAGGTTCTGCTCTTAAGTCACTCAACACTCAACAATGTGTTGGTCATTGTATCATTGTGTGTCCATCAGACACCCGACGATCACACAACACCAACTGAAAACCACAAACCATGTGTGATAAAAAAAAAAAAAACATAATAAAATCACTGCGAGGCCATGCATTATGCCTCATCATGCCACATGTAAAATGCCACAGAAAAGCTCTAGAGCATGACCAGCCCTTCTAGCAGTTACAGAGAGGAGTCGGTCAAGAAGAGCAGAGAGACAGAGAGGACAATAGTCATCCACGCTCACTCAGATCACAAACACTGCAGTTCAGGGACACTGACCCAAAGACCTTTGAAATGCAAAAAAATGACAGTTATTTTTTTATCGGCTGTCATTTTTCAATTTGCATACTGTAACTGGACAATAGAAGAGACTGTTATGATTATGGTCAGGATTCAAAAAATCTATATGCAGTACATGTTCCATTAGTGAAAGAATAACCTTTATGTTTTTTCTTTCTCTCTACAAAAGTGTTGCTAAATGGTGCTGCATGTGTGCCAGCCACAAAGTCAGAGGTCGAAGCAGAAGTGATGTCAGCTTTTTGCATCATGTGTTGTCTCCTCACACAGTGAAGACGTGCAAACACATGTTTTCACAGCTCTTTCAGGCTGCACACCCCTCAGTCATCCAAAACATTTATCATGCGTGTAAGCAGTAGGGTGCATGTGAACATGCACATATGCATTACAGCCCAGCAATAACCTAATCTGACGTATTCACTTACAGAATAATTAGAATTTTAGCATCTGTGCAGCATTTTAAAGCAAACAGTGACATCACCCCACATGTATTTTTATGTATAGACGTACCACAAAACTGTAAAAATGCTTCATGTTTACTATTTATAGAGTTCCCTGTCTAAGTGTAGGTGTTTTTTTAGCCCACGTGAATAGCTGACCTGGATAACCAGGGCTTCTCAAAAAGCTCTACTGAGTCACTTCAAACTAATGGCCCCTCACTTCTGAGAAGCCCTTGTTAAAGGTTCAAGGCAATGCCTCTTCTGATAAGTAGGGACATGATTCATACATAAAATTTATGGTGACATGGCAGCATCTGTGTTAGCTTTATCACCCACAACTGTCAGCTGAGCTGAGCTCATCAGACACACATAATGTCATTATGCATGGGAGCATGATTATATGTTATAGCATATTAACACACTCTTTCACAATGTTGACTGAAGTCACAATAGTTGAGAGTTGAGACTAAATAATTATAAATGAATGCTCTTAATGGCCTGTTGCATATCAAGTGATCATTTAACAAACCATCTCCTTTCAGGGTTTTGTGACACTAAAACTGTTGAAAGACTACATAATGTGTAATAACTGGCAGAGAAATTATCAATGAAAATAAAATGTTGGCCTGTTTGGTGCTCGGTTTAACAAAACCCCTGGCAGAAACAATTAAGATAGTCCTTGTCCACATGAAACAACAAAAACACTAGATGTAGATTTGTGTATTAAAGCCAGTCAGGGCTTGATGTGAGCTAGTACCTTCATTCCTGAAGGCGAGAGTAGGTACCATCATAGAACCTGATATAACTTCATGGTCGTACCCTCAGATGGCTGCTGTCCTTACAGAGGACACTCTGCACCATATGACTGAATAACAACACTAGAAATCTGAGTACTCAACTCAAAATACACAAGTATAGATACATCATATCCTCATGGTGTTGTTTGTTTTTTCCATATTGTCTATTATAGCAGGGAGGGCCGAATGTGTCAACAATTTCCTGACCTACATCTTACACCTTGTATGCCAAAAAGAAGACTTATAACCCATTACAGAACCACAGAACAGTATTTAAGGAGGAAAGAACTACATGTATGATTTAAAGGGAGACATTTATTTCCTGTTTTCTATTTCTGCCACATAAAGGAAAACTGTCAGAACCGCCATACTCTTAGCTAAGACATTGTGTCTTTAAAGTGAAACAATACCCACATAATCCCTCGTGACTTTTGGGTGCAACAGATAGACCTTATGCTACCCATTAGCCACCATAAACTAAAGAAATGCCTGTTAACTGACAGTCTGCTCACATCTAAGCCAAGAAGCAATACAATTTGTATCCGAAAGCTTTTATAGCTTATAGAGGATTGTATTATTCATGCAGCTCAAAATTTACAACCACAATTATTCACGGAGAGCAAGACAGTCTGAGTTTAGTTGAATTTTATTGCCCTTTTCACATTCTTATTGCCAATTTCTAAGTCAGTGTTTCAGCAGATTCCTTTGGACACAATTCTGAGAAAAGAACCTAAGCAATTTACTCAAGCCATTGATGGTTACGGCCAAAATGTAGATATTACATAGAAATTAAAATGTCTTATATTGGTAGTTACACTAATTTAGATGTAGAGTTTATGGGTTATTAACACCTGCACTGTGAATGAGTCATCACTCCTGTTTTTATTTACCGGTAGTTTCATCACCCAAGATGGTGCTCTACACATGGAGCTCTACATTTGTTGCCATATTTAACCAGTTGGACCTTGCTATAAAACTGTCAGCACTATCGACCTGAAGCAGAGATAATGTTATGGTGATCTTCACTTGATTTGCAAAGCTGCGCACTGATTCATGTTGCTCAAGTGCATGAAATGGACAACCAGCACATTTAATGTGGTTCGGCCCTGTCACATCAAAACAAATGATGCTATTCTTTTTCATTTAGTAAGCTGAGTAAAAAGTGTGAGTGATAGTTTTATATGCACACATAAAAACTGCAAGACATACGGCTCATATCTTTTACACCATTAATCAGAAACCTTTAGCGTTGTAAATAGTGCTAGACAGGACCAGAGTCTGTGCAGTATTTCATTTCACATTTTGGAATTTTTATTTTTTTCTACCTTTTACATGAGGTACTTCATAATCTACTAATAGTGTCCATCATCATAATAAACCTGGTGGGGCAGGAGGCTGTTTTATTGGGGTTGATGGAGAAGAGCCTATTTTTAAGGAACTGAGGCCATGAGGTCAGGTCTGATATGCAAACCCACAGTAGCTAAAATAATACCTCTGACTTCATGCTGGGCAATATAGATCAAGGCCAGTGAACTATTCTAACTGCAAGTAAACATGCAGATTGGGGACAAATTAGAGGAAAAAAAAACTGAAACAACCCATAAAACAACGCCTACACAGGACACGAGGAGAATTTTGCGGTTGCAACCACAGACTGTATAATAAGAAGTGCACTGAAGTACCATGATGGTTGGTTTGAAGCCTTTCTTCATGCTGGTCATGTCTTTGGAGCCAGAAATGACCATATTTGGACAAAGGGGTGGAACTATAGAGCACAGCAACTGTCAGAAAATGAAAACATTTAGCTCAATGAACAGAAGTACTGAACATCCAGTTACACCTGTCAATCACAGCCATTTAACTGATGAACGTATTAACGAAGCAATAGTTTAAAGAACATAGACACTTTAGAGGGTCCAAATAAAAGGACTGAGACCAGAGTGACCCCTGGAAAAATGTATTAATTTAGAATTTTTAGAAAGAAGTTCAATGTAAACTGTATGGGACATATGTTTTTTGGGGGTTGTTTTGGAGTCAAGTGGCAAAAGCCTTGGCACCAAAATGAACTTGATGAAATGAAAGTGCAACTGCCTTAAAACTGTGATACAACTGATGGCCCATAAAACCCTGCTCTCATACTCTGGATGTCTGTCTGAAAATATATTCTGGCCAAATCCATTTATTTGGACCCTCTGATATCTGACCTGGTGGTCCACCTTCTGTTAATAAGGTCCCAGTATAAATAGAAGGCTTTGATTGGCAGGTGTGTATAACTGTATCTGTCAAGAGTTTTGGTTTGTCTACTTAAACATTTTTTTTTCCTGAAAAACAGCTCAAGTGTAGTTGTAGTTAATATGGTTTCACCAATACAAAAAGCCAGTAAGCTAGAACTTTAGCATCAGCTCACCTCTGAGCCTTCTGGCTGCTGTAGCTCCACCCTTTTGCCCAAATATGGTCACTCCTGGCTCCAAAAAGCCAATACCAATAAAAAGCCAACATGGAAACATGGCAAATTACTGGCTTCAGAATAACAGTTGAGAAACCAATGGGTGACATCACGGTTCTTCTATCCATTATTTACATATCTTCTGAGCCAGTATTAGTGGCCATCCACAGTATTACACAGTAATGGTCCTGCATTTGCTTCACGTTGGACATGAGGTCCTTGCCCCTTGGTTTCAATCTCTGTCCAATACAAAAATTATTTTAATTTTATTGGTTTGCTAACACAAAATGTCAGAAAACATTACTAAAGTCCCTTATTTTGGCTAAACAACTGTCAAAAGCTTCAAAAAGTTCATTTTATGATGTTAAATTCACAATGTCATAATACACAACAGGCCGCAAATGACAACTACACTACTTTTATTAATCAGTTCATCCTTTGCCCTTTTCTACATAAGTGAACACTTCTGAGACATTTTTTGATGTGTTTTACTCTATTCTCCAATACTATGATGAAAAATAAACTGAGGGACAGATTTACATCAAAGGGCATCATTTAAGTCCTCTCCGCCCCTTGTCATAAATCACTGCATCGCCATGTTCCCAGCTCTGTGAAATGCACGGTGATTGAAAAGGCCAAAGCAAAGGCCTCTGTACTCAATGTACAGTGATCTGATATTGACACTTTACTCAACCTGCTGAAAGCTCTAGTAGATTAGAGGCCCCAAGACAAGCCTCGAGTCTCTTTGTCGGTGACCTAATGTACCCTGAACAGCTGTGTGAGGACGCTTAACAGTTAGGCCAGGACGACAAGTCACTACTCAGCTTGATATATGAACTATTACATGTGACAGAGATTTTGTTGAAGGGTATGATGGCGGGACAACACAAATATCAATATGTCCTGATTAGATGTATTTTAGGCAGGTATTGTTTGATTAATAAGGAACATTAGACATTTAAGTAAAAGCAAATTTTACTCATTTCGCAATTCTTTGGTTACATAAGGCAAAAAAGTACATTAAAAATATTACATTAGGGTACATTTCTCTAAAATGTTGCTCCTAATGCAATAATATAATCAAGACAAACAAATAAAAGAAATAAGACTCACTGTAAATATGTGTCATTTAATGAAAGAAGGTTTGTCTCCAACACCATACAAAGTAAATAAATCTATATATTTAAATACCAGTATATGTTTGTATGCAACATTTTTGGCAGGGTGTTGTTGCACAGGGTTGAGATAAAACTCAAGTCCACATACAGCATATCAAAATAAAAGTGGGTGAAACACATTAAATATGTTAAACACGTTGAGAGATGTATATTGCAGCTTTGCAGCCCAGCTGTATCGCATTTTTTAGTAGCCAGTATCCAGGTACCTACAGCAAAAGAAAGAGAAAACACTGATTATAGAAATTCATGTTTTACTGTTAAAACTCAAGTCAGCTGATGGATGAATAAAGGAGCAAAAGATGCAATTTTTTCAGAATTAAGAAGTGAATAGTCAGGGTTTAAAGGGTTGATATTAAGGAATCCCTTAAGACCACAATGATAAAAAAAAATATATATATATATACTTACTGACTCAGCATCATGCTCTACTCCTGTATCATGATGCTCCATCTCATCATCTCTGAACTCTTTTATTACCTGTCAAAATATAGCACAAAACCGGACATACAGTCTGTTAGATAACATGCCATGACACTAATCCTGTCACATATACACCCTGAATCTCATTTTGAATCTCATACACCTATGAGGATACACTGTGTACAGTATGTACTTACTTGTGTCATATTTAGTAGAATTTAGTATTTAGGTGAATTTAGTAGTTAAGATAAGACACTGTGTAATTTCCTCATGGTGGGATAAATAAAGTCTTATCTTATCTTAGTTAGTAATGCAGGATAATCTTCCTTTTTCTTTTTCATGGCAAATTACAACCAAGCACAATATTTGAGAACATCTGACCACAACCGTTGACCACATACATAATGGTCAATCACATAAAAATTAATAGTTTTATTTTGAGTAAAACCGTTACTTGAGTGTACCCCCGTTTCACACAAGATGGAAATAACTGTAATGATCTGCATCAACAACATGCCAAATCAATGCTGAAGTTAGAGACAACAAAGCTAAGGATAGCAGCTTCCTACCACCAGGATCAGTGGTCCTTTCTTTTTCACTAACTAAGATAAATGAAGAAATGACCAGTGCTCCTCACTCAACTTTTTGACTGTTGCTGTTATTGTACAACACCTGGACTGGACACTCAACAGTGCACTTGAATTTTCCCATGGATTGTCTTCTCTGAGATAACCCAGACCAAGCAGATGCAAACACCAACAAGCATCACACAATACATTATTTAGTTAGATTTGTGTTCCATTTCAACACAAGGCTGTAAGCAACAGTAACCCTTATGTGATCAATACAGCCACAGAAACATGGCATATTGCAGAAATTCTTTATTTTCCCCTTCTTTCTACAAATGAGTGGAATTGGTGCTGCCAGTGTTAATTCCTTTAAAAAAAATGGAAATTACATTACACTCCTGTAAATAAAATGGTGCTTTACCAAACTTTTGATTGTGGAACACTGCATTGGATTCAGCAGAGTTACACAATACCTTCCATAACTTGAAATATTAGAATGGCCTACCATATGTGTCTGTTTGAAACCATAGATTCATTTTCCATTTGTCACTTGAGCCTATGAGCAAAGAGTAACACCTCTGAATACTCCAAGGTTGTAGTTTTCAAAAGCAAGAAATTCAATACCTCTAATCATAGTCTATGTGAAATGTAAGCTCCAGATAGTAAAATGTATGAGTGTACAGTTGATTTTTACCTACTCCTCCTGCTGTGATCTTCTCTCAAATTTGTTCCACATAAGGAAGTTTACATTGAATGAGTTTATTGTCAGTCTGAATGCTCTACTACTCTCTAGGTGCATCCTACTTGAGTATGTCTCTTATTTCTTACTCTACTTTGATCCCCTGTGGGGTGTGTTTATCTTATATATTTCCTGTGTATCACTTTTACTACATGAAAAGACAAAAATATGCTTGTGTCCTGTTATAAATAACACAAAGGTACCGTCACTTTACAACATATGTATTTGAATGCAGTAGCTGACTCACTTTTAGGAGTTCAGTGTATCTCTCTGGGTCTTTCTCCATCAGAGCTCTTATCTGGCTGTTGTAATGTTCAGAGATACTCTCCTCCACTGCCACGGTGCAGGCCATGGCCCCCTCTTTTCCCAGCATAGCAGTCGATGCCCCTGAAGGAAATTTAAAACAAATGAGACCGCAGTGAGGATTAAAAAATAACACGGAGACACGTGTATTTATTGAAGCAGACAAATGTTTCTGTTAAAAAGCTCAACAATGATAAATATTACATTTATGTGTTTGCTTTCTTCTTTAAATTGACGTATATTAATACATTATATGCATATGTTTAAAGGCTGTATACCCAATACAAATCCTGCGATGTTCCAGAGAGGTAACAGCGCTGTGGGCCGGACTCTGTTCTCTGCCAGGATTTCATTGAATTTCTCAAGATGTTTCTTTTCTTGATCCCACATTTGCTAAAGAAAATAAAGATAAACAACGTGGACAGTCAAATGTTTTGGAGTCAGGCTCATACTTACGAAACACTATGAACTTGTGCTCGTTTTTAATCATTATAAAATATGTTTGTATGTGGCAGAGTGCAAGTATTCATTTAATTAAGTATTTGTACTTGACTATAGCTTTATCCATACTCATCACACTCTCAGAGGTAAATATTACACTATTTACTCTATTAAATATGTCGACTACTTTAGCTACTTTTCAGATCACAATTTTTCATCCCTTTCCTGTCCAGTAAAAGCCACATGCATACATTTTCCAACTTCGTAAGTCACATTTTTTTTTTCAGAAGTCTAAAAAATACATGCTGAAAAAAAGATCTGTTTTTCTGAGCTCAGTGAAAGGTGATTTTTAAAATGTGCATGTTCACAAGTATATTTTGTCTTACATAATTAAGCTTTAGTGAAGTTTTGAATGCAGAACTTGTACCTGCAGGTGAGTATTTTTACACTAAGGTATTATTACTTTTATGTTATATGCAATATAAAATACCACAATATTTCTTGCACCACTGACCTTTTAACGAAACAATCTAACAATGTGGTCTATAACAGTAAGTAACTTTGTCTAATCCATATTATTAATGGGTATTTTCTATAATGTACACTGACAACTGACAGATGTAACAACAAAACTAACAGCCATTTGTCTGGAGTTCATGTAGTACACTACAGTGCAACATATACCTCCAATTAATCACTCTGTCATATAAACATTAATTTTTTATTTATTTTTTTAGTTCTTATTGGAAGTGTCCTCTTTGGTTCTCAACATACAAGTCAACTTCTCCATAACAAAAATACCTCGAACAATTTCCCACCACTGATCTGGGTTTGGGATATTCACATTAAACCAATTCCTAGTGAAAGCTTTCTTACTTGCTCCTGGTAAGAACTAGGTTAAATAAAGATCTTCTTTTGTCACAACATCACCAATATTCCTGAGATACATCACCGAGTAGATGTTCAGAATTCCATAGCACGAAATGGCTTTAAAGTTTTATTAACATTTTAACGTTACGTTCCTATGGTACAGCTCCAGAGAATATGTGAATGGTCAGCCTCTCCAGTACCACACAGTCTCCAACATTGCAGTTGTGTACGGAATTGCCTACTTTATTTTTTTCTTGGGTGTTACAAAGAAGGGGGTTAAATTCTTCCAACACACTTCCCTCCACTTAACACGTAGATTGCATCTCACACATTTGACACCATTCTTCTTCTATAATTTGGATCTTCAGCTCTGCTTCCCATTTTGATTTTATGTATAACGTTTATTCCCCCCTCTGCTTTCTCCAAGTATGCCATCTTGTCTTTTATCACAACACTGTTATAATGTGGCTATTCTGAGACTGAGCTGGTTTTTGTCCTGACCTGTATGAGAGGTCCAGTCTGAGATCTACCCAACACTGCCATCTGGCCGGCGTAGATGCGGTTGGCCCCGTATTCACCTGCATGGTCCACACGCAGGATTCGGTCCATCATCTCTTTCTCCTCACTGTCACGCGGGGGCGGGACCACACTATAAGCGCGTGAGTTCAGCTGCAGAGGAACTGTTAAAACACAGGAACAAACGTGTTTATCACACAATTAATGCATTACAAAGCCAGACACAAGACTTTTTGATTACTAATTTCATTTTCATGTGATGAGGGTATGTAATACAGACTTTAAAACTGAGCAAAGAACCGTGTCTGTTCCGTGCTGTCATTTACAGCCATCCATGCCTTCTGAGAAATGGTAAAAGACTACAACTGTTACATAAAATATCATCTAGCGTTCAACATAAATGCCATATATGACCACTGTGGTGTTAAGGCATTAGCTAACCGAACCCCAGCTGCTATTTGTCCCTGAAAATAGTAAACAGCAGCCCATTTCTTACCTCTGCATCTCAAACAACGGCGAACCACATGAGATCGCTCAAATAGTATTAAAGCTGTGTGTGTGGCTCTCTGCATTGCTGTCGGTTTACAGTACAACTACCTGAGTTACCAAAGAAACGTATAAAATGTTTGCAAAACTGTCATTGACGGTGTTATTAGACGGACGTGGCGCATGCATATGACGTCGGCGCGTCGTAACCTGGTCACCCTCCCTGCGTGCAAGAGTGCCTTCGATTAAAAACAGTAAAATCAGCAATGGAAGATATTTTTTGTTTAGATTGATAAAATTATCTGAACATTACATACAACATACAAATAAACAAATAACATGTAGGACAAAAATCGATAAAACTAACTACTATTAGCGTCAAACTAATATAAAAATAACACTGAGGTGCCGTACAAGGAAAATATATATGAGACACAATCCATTTTCACAAATTACATTTTCAAAGTTCTCCGACTTTTTTAACAGGGATAAAACATGAAAAATACAGACAATACTCCTCATTCAAAACCATAATCATTTTCAGCAAAACAGACTTAAAGTTGATTTTTTCTAAAAAATCATTGCTGAGTAAAATTGTCCCTTTTAGCATTTTTCCATAATATATGATGTATTTGGATTAATTTTACCACTGCATAAATGCATACGTTTGAGTTTGCTGCTGTAGATATTGACCTAGAGTTAGAGTTTGACCTAATTCTGCTGACTCTTTACTGTTGGTTTGTTTAATTTAAAGCAAGCCTGCGAGACCCTCCAAAAAGTCAGCAGAAAAGAGGACTGTTTTTAGCTTGTGATAACAGAGACAAGTTTAGCCCTTACTTTTATCAGATCCAGTATCAACATATTTGGAAATATGTGGTTTTCACTGAACAGGGGAGTATGAAAAAGAAGCAATACATAAAAGCTAAATAATAACTACAACTGTCAGACACATGTAGCACAGTACAGAGTACAATATTTGTTTCATAACTGTAGTGGAGTGGATAGAATGGAACTCAAGTACAATACAAATACAGATTAATCATATTTACATAATTTTAAATACAGTATTAAAGTATAAGTACTTAGCTATGTTCCAGTGTTTAAAATAACAAAACACATATTGCACATTTTCATTCCCCATGATGGTTCTACCTTTGTTCTATCTATCTAATGGTTTTACATAGGACTTTTATTAAATGGTGCTGTATTGTTCTTCTAATGGGTCTATATAGCACCTCTAATTCTTGCACATAGAACCTTTGTGAAATTACGCTAGATATAAAGCTCATGCAAGTATAGTAAGCCCTTCTAATTTCATTTCCATTTCAGACCAAATTCCCAGAGGCTTTAAGGGCCAGAAATGATTCATCCATTCTGTTTTTATACATGTGTGGGGTTACAGGTTCATCTGGAGACGTAACAGGCAATTTAGAGTTCACGTAGTTCACCGAACCCACGCATCTTTGGCCTGTGGGAGGAAACCAAATCTTGAAATGAACAAAGTAAATAAGGAAAATTACCTTTTGGCTAGACATTCTCTGCCTTTCAGTGTCAAACAAACCATGAGTGTACCTGTTGATTTGGATTCTTATGTAAGACTAAACCTGACAATAAGAAACTGGGGTTGGTGAAGCAAACAGATGCTATACTGACGATCAATGGTAGATGGCAGTGTCGTACAGACGATTGTCATCAAGGCGAAGTTGCAGTTGTTGACTCCATTTGGTCACACATTTCTTTATTATTGATGTAAACATGTGTCACAGTGATGTGGCCCTTTTATCAAAACAACATCTCACCAATGATTCAACTATTTCAAAGCTAGTAAAACAAAGTAAATGAAATTGTGACTTTTTTTATTCACATTTAAGCACCAGTAGTGTGTGTTGTTAATACATTTGTTAGTTTTTCCTGGGGAGGACTATGTTAGAGGACCTTTGATGAGCATAAAAACACCCTACTCTCTGAAAAGCATATAAAATAGTGCACAAGAATTTGTGGAATGATGGGTTTGACGGCTGCAGAGTTGCGATGGTCATGAGTAAACAGGGCCAGGACAGTGAATGGTGGGGTGTGTTGGTTTTGTCTGTATATGTGTTTGTGGTGAGACGCCGGTTATGTGTTTCCCTATCTGACTGTCTGAGCGTGGGTGGCTACGCATGTGTGGCTGCACAACGGTATACGTGCACTTCTCCTACAGTCCTTTGTCCATGAAGACAAAGGTGCACGAGTGAGCCTGGGTTATCGAATAAGCAAGGTGGACAAACAGGGCTCCAAAATCCCCCAGAGCCTGAAAAATCCCCATGTGAGATGGATTTAGGAAAGGCAGTCTGCAGGGAGATGTCACTTCAAAGCAGGTCTGTCATTATCACATATACTAGTGCCATAATAATATAGATCTATTTTAAGGCATTTGGTGATTTCCGCATATCTGCACACATAAAATCAGCGCTGGCTTTTTACAAAGTGGTCACCAATATCTTCTCAACTGGAATTATTAACTGTTAGGGGAAATATTAGGTATAAAATGGTCACATTTAGAATTTATACAGGTATTTTAATGGTCATGTCTACATTTGTTGATTAATTACATTTTAATGTGAGTAATGTATCTCTTTTTAGTAATAATTCATTTTCTTATATTACGAAAGATTGTTCATTTCCATAATTTTCTTAATTGGGATTTGGATTTTCCTAGATCCAAACTGTAATTATATTAGTCAATGGGTCTTTCTTTCTTTCTTTCTTTCTTTCTTTCTTTCTTTCTTTCTTTCTGTGTCTTTCTTTCTTTCTTTCTTTCTTTCTTTCTGTCTTTCTGTCTTTCTTTCTTTCTTTCTTTCTTTCTTTCTTTCTTTCTTTCTGTCTTTCTGTCTTTCTTTCTTTCTTTCTTTCTTTCTTTCTTTCTGTCTTTCTGTCTTTCTTTCTTTCTGTCTTTCTGTCAGTCTCCATCAGCCTGTGGAGAGACTGAGCCTTTCAACACTGGGGCTTTTCAGAGAAGTATTAAAGTACTGTCAGACAGGTGTACCGTCTGTCCCCCAAAGAGCAAACACTCCCTCCAGTCATGAAGGATATACTGTATTAGGTAAGCAGCAGTGAGGTCTTCTACGCAATTAAAAGAAAAGACCAAAGAAAGTGTGTGTGTTTTGCTCCTGAGTGGGCTGTGTGAGTGATGAGTGGATTAAAGGGCAAACCGCAAAAGCTGCAAGAAGAGTGAGACTGGCGTATGTATGTGTCTACGTAACCTGTATGTATGTGTATCTTTGACTTTGTTTATGTGATGTTTGCATGCATCCATGGACGTGTGTGAGTCTGCACACCCTTGCTCCGAGGCTCTGGTCAGACAGTGCATAGCTGTGGTGGGACGCAGGCTAAGCGCCTCTAGACTACAGTGAGTCAACAATGTCTGCTCTCACTGAGAAGAGACATGATAGGTCTTGTCTCACTTGTGCCTTGACTGGTGTGGCGGGACACCAGAGCTGGAGTGTGCATGTATAAATGTAGGCTTGTGTGTGACATGCATGATTTTATGTAAAATCTGTTTACCAATATGCGCACAACAGTGTCTGCACTTCAACAAAATATAATTCACAACAAGCTGTTTCTTAGGAGGTGCATTTGAGGGGGTCCACACTCCACATCACAGGGCATCAAATGAAACTCAGAGCAGTCACAGACCTTTTGGATGTTATCCCTCACCCTATGTATCATAATAGAGGTGCAAATGTTAGGAAGCCGCTTATCGAAATAAGTTACTGATTACTGGTTCTGAGTAATACAGCTGTTTTAATTGCATCCTCGCTGTAACGTAACTTATTCCATCAGTTTACTTTTTGATCACTAAGTTAGAGATTCAATTTCCCGGCAAAGATAGTAAGGCGTGTGGTTACCTTGCTATCTTTGCCGGGAAAAAGAATCTCTAACTTAGTATTCACATAACGGCAAAAATGAACATAATCGAGCTATTACTTTTTTATCAGTTTTCTAAGAAGAGTTTTAAACCAGGCAATAAATCTGTAAAGTCCTTCAAATGAGAAGGTTATGTTAGAGCCCTTTTGTCATTTCAGATGGAAAATATTGTTGACTTTCCATCATGTTCAACATGGTGTCTCACCTTGAATTGGTCAGCAGTTATATTCTACACATTACTCACCCATACAACCGATTTCTGAAGTGCTTAGACCATATGAGGGTTACGGGGATGCTGGAGTCTATCCACTGGTCGAAGGGAACACCCTGGACATGTCGCCAGCTCATCGCAAGGCTGATCTACATATAGCCTTTTTATTAAAAACAATATATTAGAATGTAACCTCTATGTTTGATCATATTATTTCTCAGTAACTAATAAAATACAGAACTTGTACATAACTTAATTGTAACCAGCTACTCCCCAACAGTCTATACAGGGAGCTACAGTCAGTCATCTTCTGAACCGGGTTGCAGGGGGTGCTGGAGTCTATCCCTGCTACCTATGGACGAAGGCGGGGTACACCCTGGATGAGTCGCCTTCATCACAGGGCCGACACATAGAGACGAACAACCAATCACTCTCACATTCACACCTATGGGCAATTTTAGCTTAACCAGTTAACCTATTATGGATGTTGGGATGGTGGGAGGAAGCCGGAGTACCCGGAGAGAACCCACGCAAACACAGGGAGAACATGGGAACTTCTTGCTGTGAGGCATCACTGTGCTGTCCACAGTGAGCTACAGTTTATGCATATTTAAAATACTGAAATTTGCATTAAAAACTAAGCAAGATATAAACAGAACGCTCCGTACGTATTATCCCAGCTCTGTTCACAAGTATCTTTAAACATTACATTAATCAGTTCTGCTTCCTGTCTTGATCAAGAGCCAAGACTGGCTTGTTCCTGCTGGTCTCAAAGAGGCAAATATATTCACTCTCACATCCAAACAATCTATCCTGTGTACCTGAGAGAGAGACTGAAGGTCAGTAGCCACAGAGGGAAGGGTGATAGTTTGACAAAGTTGTGCAGTACAGTTAATGACATGTAGTGTTTATGTACAAGAATCCCCCTCAAAAAAAACACAAAGAGAGTAAAAAAAAACCCACAAGATGTTCTCTGTCATTGTTTGTGCCTAATCAGCCTTAGTATAAATTACCAATTCTCTCCGTCTTGATTTGGGTTTTCCGCTATTAACTGTAAGTGACTATAGAAAAGTGCCCTTAGAGGTTATAATTGTGGTTTTGTGTGTTGTTTAAGGGCACTGCAACTGGGCAGGTGCTTACATGTATTTGGGCTTTGCATGTAATTGTGGTCATTTTGGTTTATTTATGGCCTTGGAGGAGTGTTGTTGATATTTAGAAGTGTTGGTTGGGCTGTCCTGACCATATAAATTCTTTAACTGCACGGTATTCCCCTGGAAAGTAACACGTGCTCTTTTCTGTACTGTTGTTATTTATCCAAATCGTTACAAAAGCAGGTTAAGAAAAAAAAAAAAATTAAGGTTATGCAACTTTGTTTTAAGAAGCCAACCATTTTATGGTTTGGTGGTATCCCTCTGGAAAGGGAAAGATGTCTCATAAAACAGCACAAAAAAACACAGGGTTCATTTTCAGATTTAAATTCACCAAGTCTCAGACAAAGCCACCTATCCCTTTTTATAGATGGCTGTACAAGATTAAAACCAGAGGAAAGTCACTTCTCTTTTATTATTAAACTGTTTACACTTGAAAACATATCTTGTACACCATAGACCAAGTTAAATCAATTGTCTTAACTGCCTGTTTTCATGGATACTGGAGAGTGTATTTAGCCTTGTCTGGTACAAGTTAAATGGCCCTTGTCTGTCTGGCTATGCTCCATGTGAGATTTTTTTTTTTTACACCAAAGGGATAAGATAATGCTTAAATCCGTTCCCTCTGGTGGAGAAAGTGAGAGCTCACACATGTTCAGACAATCACTGTCAAGCCACTTAAAATGGTTTTCTGAATGGAGCAGTCAGATAATAACTACCATATACCATACGAAGCCAATAGAGAAACACACAACAAGGCTGTTTAGAGGAAGTGTGTAAACAAGCTCGGGAAAGTGAGTCACAAGTACAGCCTCGTTGACAGGGATTAGATTTACCTCAAAGGCAAGTTCAGACACTTTGGTTAGTTTATATAAAGAGGCTGTACTTAGGATGTGAATTACCTGGTGAAGCTGATCCGGTTTAACGTCATCATGAAAATACATCTATGCATTAAAAAGAGGCATCACATCTGACACATTTAAGCTGATGTCAAACACAGACGCAGATAAATTTAGTGACAACAATTCATTTACAGGGTGTGATGGCCAGACAAGCAGTCATTCATTTATGAAACCTGTCATTTAACCAGCATTTCATGTTAGCCACAGGATGTGGCTCACTTTGCCGTCCCGGCCTATGCCGTCCTATATGGTTTTCCGGAAGTCACGTTTGCACTCTCTTATTTACACAGTGAAAACTGTGGGTTTGCAGTATGTTAGTACATACTGTAGTACAAATGGCCTTGCAACAGGAAGTTGAATGATGAGTGTTGAATTTCGGATTTGCCATGTGGGTAGTAGCAGCTTTTAGTTCTCTGTCATTTTTAGTGTATGACTACATTTAAAAGGAGGAATATAGCAAAGGATGGTATGAATGCATGGAAATTATGGGTTTTTGAAGCCTTTAGACGGATGTGAACTTTTTAAAGTGGCTGGTTTTAAGTGGGTTATTTTGTCACTTAGGTACTGCTCCTCTGAGGTGCCGAAAATACACATTTCTTACATAAGTTGAAATACAGATACTAAAAAAAAAGGCTCTGGTAAGAATAAAAGAACTGATTCATAGAGTGCAGGCTTTAAGAGGAAAAAGTAGTCAGCAGCTCTACCAGCTGTTTCTGTGAAAAGTTAACTGAATCTCATGTCAATATGATGTAATATGATGATTATTAAACTCCAGTATATCCAGTGCTCCTGTCTATTTTCAGTGACAGTACAGAACTCCATATATTAAACCATACTTTCACTGTCTTGTCTTCTTTTCATGCCTGTATTGTCTTTTTGTGTCTTATATGTTGCTTTCCTCTCATTAGATCTGGCCTGTGTGATGTGCAGCAGTCAATACATAGAGGTTATTATCCTTGTATTTGTAACACTATTGAAGTGGAGTCTGTCTGTATGTACTGTATGTTTGTTTGTCCTCCCCTTTGTTTCCAAATCTACTTGAAAACTGAAAATTTTACACAAGCCAGGTTCTTTGGGTGACACACAGAATCGGCTGGAATTCACATGTGGTCTAGATCAGGATCTGGGTTCTCTGGATCATTTTCTTTATCATTGTGAGATGGGCTATGTTTTGATATTTTCTCAGAAATTAGGCATGCTGAAAAAAATCACATGCAGGCTACAGGGTCATATCTTTCAATATGATCATTTCTTGTTGATTCAGAGCTGAGAGTATGTATGATTATTGAGTTCTTATTTATTATTCTACTGAGTTGCTTGGTTCTTGACTTTTCTTTTTTAGTATAGTGACAAGGTAGCAAAAATATACTAGACAACAACAAAAAAAACCTTTTGGCAGCTGCTGGAAGAAGAACATCTGACCTTGGCTAAATCAAGCGTACTGATTCCAAAGCCGAGTTCATCTGCATGTCAGGATTCTGAGTTATGTACAAACAATGTTGTGCAAGTTACTTCCAAACCGTGATGCATTACAGATTACTTGTAACTATTATTTAAAAGTAATTCCTTAATTTACAATATTTTTGTCTCTGAATTGTAACACATGACTCCTGTATTACGTTCGAGTTACATACAGACTTTTGTCATAAATAAAATAATAATAACATCTCACCACCCACCACAACATCCTTCTTGTTCATAAAAGTCTATGTGATCAGAAGTCAGGGCTTTCAAAACTGAAAGAAAAGCCTAATTCAGTCTAAAGTCATCTTTAATTAGTTCAGATTTTATTTAGACCGCTGGAGGTATGTTGTCATTATTGACAGTTATTAATCTGAATGAGTGGCTATGGCTTGTGGAACTCCTCAGGGTTCAGTTTTTGGATGACTTCTGTTCAAACTATATATACTCTGTATATATAAAATCAGGGATTCTGGTCACAGAATCATTGTTTACCATTGTCATTGAGCATGGTGGACATGGTCCAAAGGGGTGACATCATGCAGTCACTGATTGTTGTCTCATCCATTAAGGTTTAAACCAGTCTTGATACCGCAAAGGTGCCATAGTGATGCAAAAATCCCAACACATACATCTGTAGCAATGTAATGAGTAGAAGGTAAAGATATTTGTGTCAAAATGTAAGGAGAGCAATTCTACAGTAACAAAGTGTTTGTATGCAGCTACTGCTGCTGCTTGGCTTACTGGTAGGGTTGCATGTTAATAATCATTGTTATTGTTCTTGTGAAACTACATCACACATGTAAATATAAAATGATTGGCAGGTACTCAAAGATGTAAAATAAGGAACAAAACGGCCTAGAATAAGGGCTGTGGCAGTTTTCTGTGTCAAAACAGAGAAATATTGTAATGTAACAACAGCAACCAGGCCTTGAAAATCTGCTGGTTACCACTTCATCTTTTTACCACATTTTACTCATCTCATTTGTTTTCCAAACCAGAGAAGACAATGTTTTTACAATATGGAGGGAGTGGATAATTTCCTAATAGACGTCACAGCCACGATCCTGGACGCCCACTCAGTTATTCTTGGTGAATATTTTTAGAGGGGCTTGGTCCACAATCCTCAAGTAAAAAAAGGAGGGAATTGTTTTTGTTGATGAATGTCTTACCACTTCAGTGTGATGACTCGTGATGAGTTGGTGCCTCCATACGTCACAAGAGGCCAGAAAGAGTGGGAGTTAGGCTCCATGCTCTATTAAGGGGGGAGCCAGTACCCAGGTTATTGGGCAACTATTGTTGAGGGACTGTCCCGTAGATTTCCACTTGCTGCTATTTAAGATGGCAGAAGGTCTGTTTTGAGTTTACAGAAAAGCCACAGTATCCTATTAAGCATTGTTAAAGTAATTGAGAAGTGTTTACCCAGAAGGCCTGCCTGGGTACACCGAGCCTCCTGAGTCTCTGCAGATGCTACGTCAGACATATGAAGGTTACTGCCTGCACATGGATGGATGAAGGAATAAAAAATACATCTTAGTTACCCATAATTATTACTTCACTTAATCTCTGTTTTCCACAGCATGGAAGGATTGCATGTTTATGCTTAAAACAGCAGGCAAAAAGTCAACTTCACCAGAGAAGCAGCAGCAGCATGGTAGTTACTGCAGCCTCTTATATCTTTAGCGCAAAACAGACACAGACACATGCTGTGACCTCCTGGCTCACATCCAGTATCTCTATTTTGTTTAGAGGCTGTCTAAATCTGACTGGACTGTGGCTCAGTCCGCTGGGACAAAGCCAGGTCAGATCCAACCAAAACTCACCACGGGCTGACAAAGATGTGCCTCAGGTTTTGATTTTAGTCACTTAAAACATTGGGTAATCTGATGTTATTTGACGTAAGTAGCAATATTTTTTTTTAAACACATAATAGAAAGCTTTGTGTGACAGATTAGAAAGCATAAAAGTGGTTTGTGATTATGTAAGATCTGCTAAAAATACAGTGAATTCAGACACTGACATGTGCTTTTAATCATGAATAATTCAATTAGTGTCAACATTTATATGTCCCTAAGGACATATGTAAGAGAAATTAATTGCTCATATTAACTGAATCAGTATAGAGGATCCTTCAGGAGATTCATTTCCTGTTAGTTTTACAATGGGCTGCACAAGAGAATATGAACACAGCAGTTATGGCTTTGGGTGCACAGCTGAATTTTTGATGTGTCAGTTAGCTGAAAATTCCCATACTAACGTGCATTTTGTTTATTTATTAAGAAATTGAAGACGAACTGAAGAATAAAATCTTGTTACTTATATCTTACTCAAGGCATATAATGGGAAAAAATAATAACTATTTAGAAACAGGTTAAACTTTAATCCTCCAATGAGAGTACAGGCCTGTGTCACCTGTTTGCCAAGAGCAGGACATCAACATATCCACACAGAAATTAACTACATACAGTTTAAAAACCATCACAGTAAACACTGGCATGATCTCCAGAAGAGAAATATTATAACCGTTTTGCCAAACGCATATGTTTAAACAGCTCCTCTTCTCCAGGTAATTCCAGGTGGGGTGTCAACCCTACAACCCCTATGAACCAGCCTTTCCTTCATATAATTAATGCAGTCTCTTCTTAACCTCTATGATCATATATAATCATTTGCAGACATTTTAGTATATATGGACCAAATAATCAGTGTGGTTGATTTGTTGGTTTCATCAGTGTCAGTTGAAGTTGGTACCATTAACTGCTGATAGCAAGTCAGTTGTTCAGTTCCACACACATTGATTTAGTAATTTGAGTCTAATGTTCAGTGATTCAGGCATATTTATGTAGGTATTTACCACTTTGGCTTAGATGTTCAGTTTGGTAGGTACCCGATTCCTAATAAAGTGAAAGACTTCATTTGGACACGTATGCATATATTATGTCAAATTTTTAGCAGTAGGAGGTGTGGATGATAATGGAAGGGCTGGTGCATAGTGATAGTGAAAATCAGCTTTTTCCTGCTCTAAACTACTGGTCAAGCTACATTTTTTTTTTACAAAGACAACAGAACTTTTTCATAGCTTATTAGGTACAAGAGGAAGAAAGATATGACATATCACAAGACACATGACACAGTCTGAATGGGTGATGTATTGCCTAACTGATTTGCCAGCTGAAAACAGAAGTGAAAACAGACCCTTCCTGAAAAAACTGTGTCACAGAGGAGCTCTTCAACAGACTTACAGTACTGGGAAAAAAAAGATTTCGGACACCCTTAAAGTTTTACAGTCGCAAATATTATCATAAAATATTTGCGGAAAAATCTTATTTGTGGTTTGAAAGGCATGGCCACATCAAATAGACACGAATAAACGCAACTTTATTCATTGTTAACAAGAAAACATAACTACATTCTTGACAATTTCAATGTGTCATATCCTGGATGTGTTTCAAAGAGCATTATCTTGCTGAAACATCCAGTTTTGACCTCGATAGAAAAGTGGGTTTTGAGAACGGCACAATATTTGGCGAGTTCAATGACTTAAGAGTGATTCTTAATGTATTATATCACAAATGCATAGGGTGAACAAAAACTTTTTTACACCACTGTATGACTATGATAACAAAGTATTTCAGCTTTATATTCTATACTTTTCTATCTTAGAATCCTAATTCAGCTCTAATCATTAAAATGTTGATTTGTCGGAGGAGAAAATCACCTTGGAACTGGAGGTTCATATTGCTAACATGTCAGCATCTATAAGGAGCCCAGGAATTGCACAATATGTAAATGATTATTTACACAGTGTGCTTCGGAATGGGTGCTCCAAACCAGTTATGCGCCACATCTGCCACTCCTCTGACTGGCTGTCACCCCGTGTGGTTTTTCCTCTGAGGGGTAATCACAGCACTGTCTCTTTCAGACACCTTCAGCTTCCAGGGCTGTTGGGAAAATAATGGCAAGGCATCTGCTGTCTGAAAAGAAAAAGAGCATCTTTACTATGTCTGAGGTTTGGAGATAGTGGGTTTAGATTAGAGTCACTAGGAAAAAAGCCAAAAAAAAAAAAAACTAACTTGGGCCCAGTAATTACCTTACCAGTTCTAAATTGGTTATGTAACCGTGTCGCCTAATGTTGCGCTGGGTGAGTCAAATTCAGAATAAACACTGATGCGGAGGAGGAGAAGGCGATGAGGAGCTTCTCTGATGAGCCTATAATCCATGGGCCTCATTGTGGTATTAACAGTATATGAATAAACACGCTGTGAGTATTTGGACTTCTTGTGAATGAATGATTCCTGTCTGCCAAGACAGTAGGGTGATAAATACTTTTAGTCTCATATCACTCGCATAAGCATGTGAGATGGGTCTGGAGTGTACAGACTGAAGGAACGGGTCTGAAGCACACACATTCAGAATATATACATACATACACACAGTACAGCCAAAAGAGGTTGCGAAATATAATTATTGTGATATACATTTTCCTTTTACCTTTAGGGTTTATCTTATGTAAATAGTGCTTCAGTATTTTGTTGTTTTACTTCATTTTACTTGAATAGTTAAGAGTGTTCCACTGCTATGAGCTGTTATACTGTTTGTTTGTTTGTTTGTTATGTTCTAATCATAATGTTGTCTTGACATATATATTCAGAACTCTGATTTAATATGTGAAAACCAGCAGAAAATGCCAAATCATAAAACCAGGGGCTACGGGTGTATCTCTGTTTTGCAATGGTAACAGTATAATGACCATGAACGACCTTACACACCTGCATAAGGTCAGAACTCTGAATAAGGTCAGGTTGGTTCTGAATGAGCCCAGCCGCCCTCTATGGTCGGAGTTCAGGCTGCTTCAGTCTGGTCGCACATATGCCCTGCCACGTAGCAGGACCAATAGGCATCAGAACTCTTCTTGAATATTGAATAGTGTGTAGTTTGTGTTTTTGTATTGCATCTATCATTTGTTTTTGATGTCTGTACTGCTGGCTGTATAATAATTTGCCCCTAGGGGATAATAAAATATCTTGAACCTTGAACTTTGACCTCTGTGTGACTATAACTAATATGATTTTGCAAACCATATGTCTCGCTATCTTTGTGAACATTAAGTACTTGTTCAGTGTCCAAAGGTCTCAACTGATACACTGACCACCTTGATACATGTGGCCATAGTCGTCGCTAGTGTTGTGTCAGTGTGTCAGAGTAAGACAAATAAACTGTTAAGGATCTGCTATCTGAAGGGGATGCTCCAAATAAGACACTGTTCCCTAATAATGATTTGCTCATCCTCTCCATCACCACTTTGGAGATGAGCACTAGTCTATATGTGTTAGTGGCCTCCAAGTCAGGTCTTTTGCATTGGTTTTGTCTTGTTTCAGATTTTACATCTTTTTTGGTTTGTTACACCATTTTTGTCTTTTTGATGTTTTATGATATTTGCAACTTTTATGAATAATTTACAACCACAAATAACCACCTGGGTTCTTCAACTTTCACTCCACATCAAAAGTCAACCTTTAAATTGGAAATAAATAATGATTTGACCTTTATCACAATAAAAATGTTTATTGTGCGCAGGTTTTGCTTCAATAGTAGAATATTCCAGAGCACACAGTTACAACTACAGGTACTTCTGTTGTGTTGTGATGTATTTTAGGTATGTTCTTACATAAATTTGTCCCACTCGCCTGGGTATTTGAGATGTGCTATACCTCTTACACATGTTTTAGTAAACACAGTTTCAGCCTCATTATGTCGAGGCACTTCCACAAAACAATAGTCCTGCTGAAAGACAAGAAGCCAAGCTCAGTCTCACCTCAGCCAAATTCAACCAATGAGCAAAGCAGAGGGGCGAGAGTAAGATGGTACTGTTTGTAAAAACGTAGGGTGGGGGGTGGGGGGGTGGGGGTA
>JAPQRQ010000001.1:16917437-16931684 GCA_037367365.1 Apogon talboti
CCCATTTCGGACATTTCCTGAAAATTTCATTAAAATCCGTCCATAACTTTTTGCGTTATGTTGCTAACACACAGACAGACAGACAGACAGACAGACAGACAAACAAACCCTGGTGAATACATAAAATACTACAAAAAAATAAAATACTATAAAAATCTTTAAGCAGACCATGCTCCAGTGTCACAAACTGTGTACTATGCCTCATAATGAGCTGGCTTTTTGGTAAAGTACATAGAGTGCTTGTTCAATAAGACATGTGGCTGTTTTTTAATGTGTGTTTGCCAGTAGTTGTAACATGTTGGACTCTATAGCAGAAGACTAATATTCATAGCACATCGTAAGCCAACATGCAAATGCTGTCTTCATGTTGCCTCTGGGCCATATGGCTTTTTATTCTGACTCAGGCCTCTGTTTCACTGTGCTACTGTCACCATGATAGAATAACAACCACAAAATCAATTCCGTCGTATTGCAAAGTGGTCACTCTTTCAGCACAGTCTTAAATATAATGGCACAAGCAGAGCATAGCATAGAGACTTAGCTATGATTGCAATAAATTGAAATTTGGGACATGTCATCACCAGTCATTTTGTGCTTGAAATAGGTCTAAAAGAGTCTCTTGAGGACATAGCCAGTAGCATCATAATGTCAACAAAAGGGCCCTGTGTCATTTCCAAGGCTTGTTAACTTGATTGTTGCTTTGAAGATCTGTCGTTAAGTCACATAACTGTGTCAGGGAATAATAATTTTTACGACTGGTAGCCATTTCTATCGGTAGCAGCTTAAGTAACAACAGCTTTTTTTTTTTTTTTTTTTACGTCTGCTTTACATTAGAGACTTGAAAGGCACTAGCACCGTGTTGGGGCATCTCTGACACAGATGTGTTGTCTGTAACTATGCTATTTCTCCCTCTGGCAGGCAGGAGAAGGCCTTGGCGTCGGGTGTGGCGCTGGGGAGCAGACTGCCAGACCAAGCTCAGCTCCTCAGGAAGCTGCAGAAGGAGCAGAGCTCTGGCTTCTTCCTCCTCAGAACGCTGGCACGCAAGTTTGGCCCATATTTCCTCACTGGCACCCTGTGTATCATATTCCACGATGCCTTTATGTTCGCCATCCCCCAGGTTCTGAGGTAAGACTTAAAGAGAAGGTCCATGCTAAACCCTAAATCTTCTCTAATCATGAGTGAAACCAAGCAATAAATAGCTGTGGTGTGATTTATATTTTTATATACTGTTATATATTTTATATCTGGAAGGACATGTTCAAATATAGCTTTTTTAATGCTCGGACTCCCACAAACCAAAAGGCACCAAGTGCGCTGTATTAAGGGAGCCTGCAGCCGATACTTCCAAACCTCAGCTAAGACTGGAATTACCTGGATGGATAGCAATCCAGGCCAAAGTAAAAATACATGTAATTGTTTTTTCTTGGCTGAACTGTCCAATTCAATTTGGAGATTTAGGTGAAATGCAACTGCATATTGAAAATGTTTTTGAGAAAAGCAAAAACATCACCAGATAGATAGATAGATAGATAGATAGATAGATAGATAGATGGAGGGAGAGGTAGGTAGGTAAGTAGGTAGGTATTCAATTATTTGTGACATCAATAGCTGCACAACAACAGAGGCTGGCAGCAGTGCAACCAGGTCACAGCCACATCATTCCACTTCCCAGACTGGAATGTTGTTGTTGATGCGCAACACAGCATTAGTGGAAGTGTTAATTACGGTCATGGAGTTGTGAGCAAGAAAAAGCAGACGAGACCACAGGTTTCTTTCTCTGCTTGACTGTGGAGGACGGCGAAGCCCTGCATAAGTGACGAGCAACGAGGCGGTGGGGGGTGGGGGGTGTTGGGGTAGGCTCTAAATGGCAGAAATGCAGTCGGACCACAATAAGGGAGCTGCTGGCCAAGTGTGAGGGCAGCCTGGCCACAAGCTGAGCACTGTTGTGCAACCCGAGCTACTGTGTATGGATCAGTCAGCCAGCAGCCACGCTCAAGGCCACTGTTTTAAGGCACACAGTGAGAGACAGATATTACCAGACAGAATAAAACAAAATCTGTTGACAGATTAAAAGCGTGTCTGGCTGCTTTAATTGGTATCATACTCTACTTTCTAGGGAAAGTGAAATAGATACAGCGCAGTTTTACTTGTGACGTGCAATGACAATAAAGTTGAATCTAATCTAATCTTAAATGGGATTTTTCAAACTACCATCCATCTGATTAAGTATTAATTCTCATCCTCCTCTTCCTCCACAGCCTTCTTCTGAGTTTCATGAAAGATGAAGATGCTCCACTGTGGAAGGGCTACTTCTATGCCACTCTCATGTTCCTGCTTTCCTGTCTCCAGTCCCTCTTCAACCATCAGTACATGTACACTTGCTTCACAGTAGGAATGCGAGTGAAGACAGCTGTTATGGGCTTGGTTTACAGGAAGGTGGGTAAATCTCTATCCATGGACATAACTGCTAACCTCCGGTGACAGCATAAATTATAAACCGAATGGCAAAAACAAAAATCTTCTTTTCTTCCAGACTGGAAAAAACAGTACACAGCATGTGATTAGCAGTTTTTACCTAAGATGAATGATAGTCTGAAATTTTTTATGAGGGTTTAAAATTATATTGTACATACAAAGTACACTGGGGCTAAAATGTCTTTGTCTGTTTTGTCATCTATCCAGTCCTTGGTGATAAACAGCTCTGCCAGAAGGACTTGCACCGTGGGCGAAATTGTCAATTTGGTTTCTGCAGACACTCAGAAACTCATGGACTTTGTGGTGTACTTCAATGCTGTGTGGTTGGCTCCCATTGAAATTGCTCTTTGTCTGTTCTTCCTTTGGCAGGTATGATGAAATATAGTGTTTTGACCATGCCACTAGTTCATGTCAGGTGCAATTTTAACTGGAAAGCATTTTTTTTAAACATTTCTTTTTTTGTTTTTTTCATTTAGCATCTTGGCCCGTCTGCTTTGGCAGGAATCACCACTGTCATCCTCATCTTTCCTCTGAACGGTTTCATAGCAAAGAAAAGAAGCAAACTACAGGTAAAAGCACTTACAAGAATCTTTCATACTTTCATTCCCAGCAGCCCTGACATCTGGCTTGTTAGGTCAGGGATGCCACAGCTGGTTTAGATAGTGGCTGAAGAGCCGTGTGGGTGTTTGGCCTGGATGGTACATTCTCTCTTGTCCTTTTGATGTCTGCCCCATATAATGTATTTGAAAAACAATGACAGGAAAGGGTGGGCAGTAGGAAGGCATAATATTTCATTTCTTTGGAAAAACAACAAACGCTTCTGTAAATTTAGATGCCAATTTAATCGAACTTTGTCTTGAATGCAGTGACCACATTCCTGGCTCTTTGTTGTTTCCTTGTTGTAAAAATCACTAAAATGTTACAAGCAATAAATTCTTACTGAATTAAACAAGTTGGTGTTCTGTGATGTTAGGGAAAACTACAGCTGTAACATAAACAGACAAACCCATGTTCAGAAATTCATGTATTTGCTTTGGTCTAGTAATTGTCTTTGCTGGCTGACCTAGTTTCAGCTTACAATAGTTTATTCTTTAATAATAAAACATAAGAGTGTCTGTGTCTGGTCAACAGGAGGTGCAAATGAAGTTTATGGACGGCCGCATCAGACTGATGAATGAGATCTTAAATGGAATAAAGATCTTGAAGTTTTATGCCTGGGAGAAGGCCTTCCTGGAGCAGGTTTTAGGCTACAGAGAGAAGGAGCTCAAGGCTTTGAAGAAGTCTCAGATCCTTTATTCAATCTCTATCGCATCCTTTAACTCTTCGTCCTTCCTGGTGAGTTAACAAAACTGAATCCAATTCATAAAGAGTCCTCAAGAAATAAACTTTTATTTCTGTTTTTAGTAAATTAGCGAGTCTTATTTTTACATAAATCTATGACACTATGTATTTGTGACCTATTTTTTAAAGATCACATCGTCCGTATGAAAGACTAGGCTTGGGAATAAGTGCCACATCAGAAAGTGTTGAGTGGCTAGTACATTGTTAGTTTTGGCGTTGTCATGAGATTTGTTGACAAATAAGAAAAATATAGTATAACACAAGCTTGAACCTTCAAATTGTGTCTCTAAAGATAATCCTTCACATATGTTTCTGCCAGTGAGGGTAACATTTAGCGTCTTTCTTTCTCAAGATTGCCTTTGCCATGTTTGGAGTGTACGTCATGCTCGATGACAGGAACGTCCTGGATGCACAAAAAGTGTTTGTTTCGATGGCGCTGATCAACATCCTGAAGACTCCGCTCAGTCAGCTTCCATTTGCAATAAGCACAACGATGCAAGTAGGTCACTTTTGCCTTTAATACATGACTACTCTGTGTTTTTCCCAATGTATGGCCTGACCATGAGATTTTTTGTGGTACTGTATGATGTATATAGGTCAGAGAATTAACCACCGACTCTGTTTCAGGCTATGGTTTCACTGAGACGCCTGGGAAAGTACCTGTGTGCAGAGGAACTTAAAGTGGACAATGTCTCAAAGGCTCCATTGAGTTCTGGTAGGAGCTCCACCCATGTATAAACTATTACACTGAATGAATAAACTACTATTCCGAGCTGTTTAATTTCTACAATTTCCATCATTTCCTTCTCATACTTTATAAAATCATAGGCTGTCATAATCAATATGAGCAGTCCACACAATTTTGTTGTTTATATCTGTGGAGCACCACAGCCTTGTATGGATCATGTGTGCTGTCACTTCCTGGGTCCCAGGCGGACTAGTAGACAGGGTAATTATAGGATGTCCCCATTTAGCGGTTGAATGTAAATCACAGGATGAATTCAGACATATGAATCATAGAGAAAATAAAACAAAAAACCTGCACTCTTCTGTCTGTAATCTGTCAACACTTCCTAAGAAGGCTTGTGAAAAAGCAACAGCTCTGTAATTTGTATGATTAAGCAAATTCACTTGTAATTATGCCCAGACTGAGGAACTTCAAGGGGGAATTTATTTGGGAAAGGTTTGTTTGTCATTCAGGTTGAAGAACACATCTACGGTGCAGTGTTAAGCTCTGTCTGTTATTCTTTCTTAGATGGGGAAGATGTGGCAATAGAGAACGGCACGTTCAGCTGGTCTGCAGAGAGCCCTCCATGTCTTAAAAGGTAGAGATCGTAAGAAAACAATGGTCAAAAATCCAGAGGCTACAATGAAATCATGTGAGTCTTACAGGACAGTTAATTTCTTTGTGGGTAGGATCAACATCCATGTGCCACGGGGCTCCCTTGTCGCTGTGGTTGGGCATGTGGGCAGTGGAAAGTCGTCTCTGTTGTCTGCCATGCTCGGGGAAACAGAGAAAAGAAGTGGCAGTGTCACTGTGAAGGTATGTGAGTATGTTCCATGTGCAAGATCTATTTATACTTGTGGGTTTAATTAAATAAATATTGACCACCCTTTGTCATCTGTCCTCACAGGGCTCTGTGGCATATGTACCACAGCAGGCTTGGATCCAGAATGCCACCGTCCAAGACAACATAATATTTGGCCGTGAAAAGCTGAAAACGTGGTACCACCGTGTACTGGAGGCCTGTGCTCTGCTGCCCGACCTGGACATTCTACCTGCCGGAGATTCTACAGAAATTGGAGAGAAGGTATTAAAACCCTGAATAAAACTTTTGTGCTTTGCAGTGTGGTGTCCTCAAATTCTCTGACATGTCTCTAACGTCTAATAATGCTGTTTTTGAAGGGACTGAACCTCTCAGGTGGACAAAAGCAGAGGGTGAGCCTGGCAAGAGCTGTTTACAGAAAGGCTGATGTGTACCTGCTGGATGATCCTCTGTCTGCTGTTGATGCACATGTGGGTCAACACATCTTTGACAAAGTCATCGGACCAAAAGGAGTCCTTAGAGACAAGGTAATACATTGCCTAGTGATTCCAGCTTATTAAAGTCAACAGCAAGCAGTCAAAACATGGTTTTACAACACCTAAACCACTCAAAACCATGTGATTTACACTATTGTTGTCAAAATATGGAAACCACCACTTTGCTGACATTTTTGTTTTGAAGAAGGCCTCCATTTAGTGCTGGATTGTGCTTACATCCTATTTTCTGACTTGTGTGGCTTGCTGAACAGACCCGAATCCTGGTGACCCATGGGATGAGCTTCCTGCCGCAAGCTGACCTAATTCTTGTCCTGGTAGACGGAGAAATCACAGAGAGTGGCTCTTACCAGGAGCTCCTTAGCCGCCATGGTGCTTTTGCTGACTTTATCCATACCTTTGCCAACACAGAGCGAAAAGAAAGTGTCATACAGAGAGGTAATGGATCATTTCTGCAGAAAGTGAAAGGCAATGCTTATCATATGTACATGAATAATCAATTGGCAATGTGGTTTTTGTACAGCTGGCTCCAGGAGGTCCAACGCCCGCCTCAGCATGGTGGACTTTATGCCATTCTCCAGAGACCTGTCACAGGAGCAGCTTATAGGGTAATTCCACAAGTTTGTAAACTGCAAAGCCATACTTACGTTTGGCATCTGAAGCGCCTTTTTTTTTTTTTTTTTTTTTACAAATCTGACCTCTAATTTCTCTCTGTTTTTTCCAGGGGCGACACCACTAATACTAACCTTCAGAATATGGAGCCTGTGACAGAAACAGACCAGGAACAGGTACCAGAGGATCTTGGCAAACTAACTCAAATTGATAAGGCCTTCACAGGAAGGGTGAGTCAAAAATGTATCTTCTAATTCAACTTCTAAATAGTTTCAGTATTCAGTGAACACAGATGAGAGCTCTGTTCTTTTTTCCTTCAGGTGAAGTTGGAGATGTACAAGAAGTATTTCAAGACCATTGGACTGGCCCTCATCATTCCCATAGTTTTCCTTTATGGCTTCCAGCAGGGAGCTTCACTGGGCTACAACTACTGGCTTAGCATCTGGGCTGATGACCCTGTTGTCAATGGCACCCAGACTGATACAGACCTGAAACTGACTGTTTTTGGAGCGCTGGGCTTTGTACAAGGTTAGTTATCATCACTGTCGCAAAAGTAGATCTTTTGGAGCAAGTACACTTAACTTAGAGCCCATGATAGAGTGCCTCTGGTCCACTGTTAAAGATCATTTTGTAATTCACGCTGAAAATAAAATGATTCACCTTTGGCAGTTTTTAAACTTTTGCAAATCAAACCAAAGTACTGACAACTTCATATCTCATAGAGGCCTTGTCCAACTTTTAATCTGATGACTATTTTTTTCTAAAACATGTTTGGAATATGTTCAACATTGTTGTTTTTATGTGCAGGCATTGCCATTTTTGGTACAACAGTGGCCATCTCCATCTGCGGCATCATAGCCTCTCGCCACCTACACATGGACCTGCTGATCAACGTACTGCGCTCTCCCATGTCTTTCTTTGAGAGCACACCTAGCGGTAACCTTCTCAATCGTTTCGCCAAAGAGATCGACGCCATTGACTGCATGGTCCCTGACGGCCTGAAGATGATGCTGAGCTACGTCTTTAAACTCATGGAGGTCTGCATAATTGTCCTGATGGCCACACCCTTCGCTGCAGTGATAATCCTGCCACTGGCTTTCCTCTACGCCTTTGTCCAGGTATGTATTTTTTGCTAGAGCACTTATATTCACTAGTGAAAGCTGTCATCTTTTTTCCGTATGGGCATTGTGTCGAAGGGGGCATGAGGATAGCCAGGTTCCGCTACTGGGTGTTTTTGGCATTAAAACCATCTGACTCCAAAACCAGCCCTGCTGATTTTGCCATTCACTTGTGTTTTGTTCCCCTACCTGCTGACATAGATGTTACACACATTCCCTTTGAATTATGGGAAAACCATGAGCGCTCCTTCTCGGTTTCACTCATTAAAGCTGGTGTTTTACTTTTCCACTGTGGGCTACAGAGCTTCTACGTTGCCACATCCTGTCAGCTGCGGAGGTTGGAAGCTGTGAGCCGATCGCCCATCTACACTCACTTCAATGAGACAGTGCAGGGTGCCAGCGTTATTCGGGCCTTTGGAGAGCAGTCCAGGTTCATTCTGCAAGCCAACGAGAGAGTTGACTTCAATCAGACCTCCTACTTTCCCCGATTTGTGGCCACCCGGTGAGATAATATGTGGTGATTATAATGTTCCTCAGCTGCACTCACTTGACAGCTCACGATGCATAGACAGTTAACAATAATTGGTTTATGTTGCAATTTTTAGGATAATTCTAGTAATTGGAATGTCAAAATTAATAAGGTGTACAGTGTTTTCTTTCCCAAAACTAAATCAATGTTACATCCACAGGTGGCTGGCAGTCAATCTGGAGTTTGTTGGTAATGGTGTGGTCCTAGCTGCTGCCATTCTCTCTGTAATGGGAAAAAACACCCTGAGCCCAGGCATTGTGGGATTGGCAGTGTCACACTCCCTGCAGGTAGGAAGCCATACACACTCTATCAAACTGTATCAAAGGTCCAGTGTGTAAGATTTAGGAGAATCTAGTAGGATCTAGCCACAGAAATGGAATGGAATGTTCACAATTATGTTTTCATTACTGTATAATCATAAAAAAATAAGAGTGATGTTTTTGTTACCTTTCTACATCTGCAGAGGGAGCAGGTCACAGGCTCCTATTCTGCTTGTATCTCCTTTTTTAATAGCAGGTGTAATCCAATTCATACCCTCATAACAAAAAAGCTAAAAACAATCAAAACAAACACTGGCTCTGATAAGGGATTTGCACATGTTTTGCAACCACCATAGAAGAGGGGCTATTCAGTTGGTTAACCATTGGATGTCACCAGATATTACACACTGAACCTTTAAGATTAAACACAATCATACACCACACAATATTTCAAGACTTCAATTGACCTGGAAAAACTAAAATATAAGACAACATATGGCACTTACATAGTGTGATTCAATAGTCAAGTGGGTATAGTTCATGACATGTGGGCACAAATGCCCTGAGCAGTGAGTCCCAGGCTATCTGGATCATTTATAGCATAGGAGTCAACTACTCACTTTACAACACTTTGTGTCTTTTTGTCATTCACTGCCCAAAAAATCAATACATACATACAGCATCAGCACGATAAACAAATTAAATAAAAATTAACCTACTTGTATTTGGGTATTTCAGGTGACTGGAATCCTGAGTTGGATTGTGAGATCTTGGACTGATGTAGAAAACAACATTGTTTCTGTTGAAAGAGTCAACGAGTATGCTGATACTGCCAAAGAGGTCAGTGTTCCCTTCACACACGAACTCATTTCGTAGAATAAAAAAAAAAACAAGGTTTGCTCAATTCCAGCTGTGACCACATTAGTGCCAAAATAAACACTGTTTAACAGGAGAGGTTTTTTTTGTTCCCTGCTCACCATTTGTTGTTGTCCCGCTCAGGCCAGTTGGAGTGTAGAGGGCAGCTCTTTGCCTTTGGCCTGGCCCCAACAAGGCACTATTGAGTTCCAAGACTACGGGCTGCAGTACCGTAAAGGCCTGGAGCTGGCTCTGAAGGGAATTACCTTGCAGATTCGTGAGAGAGAAAAAGTGAGTCATATTATGTTGCAAAATGTGTCAGTAATGTTAGCGAAACTCAATCTTTGCTCACTTGAATTGCTGTAATTTCCTCAAAACGTTGTCATACAAAGTCTCTGACCATAAATAAATCTTCCCTAGGTTGGAATTGTGGGTAGGACAGGAGCTGGAAAGTCCTCACTTGCCCTGGGAATCTTCAGGATCTTAGAGGCAGCAAAAGGAAAGATCTTTGTAGATGGAGTCAACATTGCTGACATCGGACTCCATGACCTCCGTTCACGCATTACTATCATTCCTCAGGTACGGCATAAGTAATAACAGAAACAGAGCCTGGCTTTTCTCATATAAACTGTTTATAATATAACGAGTATCCAGCGTTAAGTAAGAGTCTCTAAACCGTAATAATCCTGCACCAAATCTGGACAGTTCTGTTGTTATTAAAGTGCGTTGGTCTCTTTCCCAGGACCCTGTGCTGTTCTCAGGCTCCCTCCGGATGAACCTCGACCCCTTTGATACCTACACCGACGAGGAGGTGTGGAGTTCACTTGAACTGGCACACCTCAAGAATTTTGTCTCCAATCTACCCAACAAACTCAACTATGAATGCTCAGAGGGAGGAGAAAACCTCAGGTACAGACAAAGACATGACATGACACGTGGCAATAGAGATAAAATAAACCATCGCCCATTTGTTTAGCCATTCTTAGTCAGTCACACAAACTGAAGGCTACATACAGAACAAGTCTAAAATATGATTCGGCTCTTCTTTTGTCTGTGTAGTCTGGGTCAGCGCCAGCTAGTCTGCCTGGCTAGGGCCTTGCTGAGGAAAACCAAGATCCTGGTTTTGGATGAAGCGACGGCTGCTGTCGACCTGGAGACTGACACACTCATCCAGTCAACGATCCGCACACAATTTGAGGACTGCACTGTCCTCACCATCGCTCATCGCCTTAATACTATAATGGACTACACTAGGTATGTTCTATTGCAAGCGCTGACAGAAAACCCCATTGGTGATCATTTTTATAGTCAGGCCTCAGTCATTTATGAGGTAAAAGAGGTCAAATATTTGTTTAGTAAAGCCCAAGTAGATCCCTCTTTCAAGGCATTACTCTGGATGGCAATATGTGGCACATATTTGTTTTCATTTTTAGATAATTTATAGCCAAAGAGATTAATTGAAAAACAAATCTTATATAATAAAAAAATACAAATTTAAATGAAAAGCTATTGGCCAGACTATCGTAGATCTTGCTACAGTAATGTGCACATACACAAACTTAAATCTATTATTTAAGGTTTTTGTGTTTTTGTGCATATTAAATGTCTTTCCATTTGGATTACAGAATTTTAACATAAAGACGCTAATAAATACAATGTAATGTATGTTTGTAAGCTAAATAGTTCCCACTGTGTAATTCAAAAGAAGGATATACGCATATATAATTTAAATAGATAACTCTTCTGTGAATGTATGTTGGACCTTATGACCTGGATCTAAAACTGTATTTGTCCTCTTCCTCTGCTTCACAGAGTGATTGTTATGGACCGAGGCCATATCTCTGAAATGGACTCTCCAGCCAACCTGATCGCACAGCGAGGACAGTTCTACCGAATGTGTCGGGAAGCTGGGCTGGCCTAGATCTTTTTGCAGAGCTTTAAACCATGAAGCTGGTGACCTGGACAACACTTACTGGACTGTATATGTGTGGCTGTCCAACACAAGTTAAATTGACCATTTCAAGCTTTGTGGCAGCTCAGAACGCCTCTTCATGAGGGCATTGCTGATGAATCTCAAGAAAAACTGCTGACACATTTTGTTGCTTATGACACACACAGACATACTGTCCTTTTTCAGGAAAAGACTATTTTCATCTCAGCTGATGAACACTTACAAGAAATTTACAACAGACTGTTGAGATTCTGCAAGCTTTAAATATTGTATATAGAGTAGTGGAGTCTGTTTATTCCATGAAAAGATGAAGCCAAAGGCTGGAATGAAAGTGCACCACAAATGTTAATGATTTTCATTCTCTTTTTGAATGGCAATTATACTATTTTTGTAGTTTTTGTAAGTGTTATAAAGCACATGACATATTTTTGATGTTGTCTCAGGCTTTAATGTTGATGTTTACTCACTTTTTTAAGCCTTGTATACCAAAAAAAGCAATATTTTAAATTGTTTTGAATCTATTTTGTTTTCTTGTCCCAGAAACTGGGACAGTAAAGTGACAGACTGACATACTAACCTTCAAAAGGGTCACCCTGGCAAACGCAGGGGAAGTGAGGTTTTCGCAGCCTTCAAAATCTGAGCTTGAATAAGCCAATTTGGAGTTTTATATGTCAGGGAAAAAACAATGAAGTGAGCCAAGACATTAGAAACCGTCCAACTATGTTGTGGCTGATGTTTATTTCTGTCAAAGTAAACACATAAAGAAGTCAATAGAGACCTTGCTGGTCAGATTTAACCTGATGCCGGTAGTGAAAACCACCATGAATGAAGAGAATTCCTCTTCAAAACAATGGTGATAAATCTCTATATGATTGTCTCTCTGCCATCACCACACGACTCAGGCCATACATATACACAGAGAAAAATAATCTGGTGCTGACATGACAAAGTAAATAGTCTGTGTCGACCTTTGGTCTTGAACCTTATTAACTTTTAAAGAAGAGGCATTCACTGTTTTTGTCTTACTGGTTTAGACAATATATTTAGAGAAACCCTAAAGTTTATTTATGTCAATCAAAAAAATGTATTAAGTGTCCTTAAAATCCTGAGGATTGTATTATATTTATACTTTTTATAACAAGCTTGTTCATTTTTCACTGACCATTTACTGTTTATGTACTGTCTTGTTTCATAAATGCTGGACAATAAAGTTTATTTGAATCTATTGTCGTGTTCATGTCGTAAAATGGACATAAATAAATATTTCACGTATATATTTTAATGCTGCAGTGATGCTTAAATAGTAGCCTAACGAAACTGACAGAATATAGACTGCTTGAATAAATGGAAAACAATAAGAACAAAAAAGTTCAGGATTAATAGATCCCCTTAGTTGTAGTTTCATATCTCATACACTAGATGGCAGTAATTGATAATGGTTGAATGATAAGCGAAAAGTTATTTGTTTACACTTGTTACAATGGCGACCGTCACTGAGCTGAAGTGCGGTAAGGGCTAACTTAGTTAATTATTAATGCTGATTTAGGACACGTTTAGTTTCCTTACGTAAAGTAGACTAGATTACCTACGAACTGTTTTACCACACGGTGTATACCATATTTACGTAGCGTTAAATTATAACGACACGATTCCCTCTTGTATATCTCCCTTCAAAAAATTTACAATTTTCACATAGTCGATCTGATTTTCAACAAATGTATTCCTCGTCGTAACCTCGGGTTAATCTGCTTGCTTAAAATCTCTTGCTCAATTCGGCACAAATAAAAACGACTCAACTATTTTCTAATTTAATTTTTCTCTTAATTTTACACTGCTCGCAAACGTTAGCTAGGCTATTTCACTTGACAGTAGCATTAGCTAGCTAGCGAGTTTCGATCCGCTTCCCAGCTAATATGTATGTAATGTTTATGATTTTAAAAGACATCGGTTAAGATTTAGGGCAGTCACATGTATGCCGATGCGAAGCATAGCCCATACAGATTTCCATAAAATTATGAATTAAGTCTGAGGCTTTCGATACTTTTGTTACGAAGTAAAGTTAAAAAAATCCACGTTATTAAATGGAATACTTCTTGTCCAGGTAGCTTCAACGCTATACATGAACAGTAACTAGAAGGTGTTTGAGTATTAACTATACTCATATTTCTGAATATGTGACAATCTTAGCAGTCAGAGAGACACTGGAGTCCCGCGGTGTGCTGGGCCAGCTGAAGGCTCGTATCCGGGCAGAGGTGTTCAGTGCCTTGGATGATGAGCACCGGCCTCGTCCGCCTCTGTCCCACGAAAACCTGCTCATCAACGAGCTCATACGGGACTATCTAGAGTTCAACAAGTACAGGCACACTGTGTCTGTACTCACAGCAGGTAGGTATATTAAATCAGAGTGTGTTCACAAACTAGCGTTAGAGCTTATTTTTCAGTGTTTTTACAAATAGAGGGCTAATCGTCCATGCATAGGCCTCGGTGCCCATCCAGCCCTGACCACCTGCTGCATTTACAGACAGTGTTTCTCGGTTTGAGTCATTTGAACCCCTGTAATTATGGTTGAACAATGACATCCCTGAAGCTAAAATACTGCCATGTTTATACTTGGGCTGTAATATTGACACATGATGGGTTAAGGATCTTCTTTTGTTTTGCGCCCATGTGGTTTCAGATCTCACTGAACTGTATTAAATGTTTATAGTCACTGCTTAAAAACAAGGTGTATGTTTTGAAGAGGAGAAATGGGAATGCAGAAATGTTAGACTTGATAGAAACTGAGCTCCTACACTGAGGTTACTGATTGCATATTTTGTGCCCTTGCTTGTAGTTTTAGTCCCAGTTTCAGCTGTTATTTTGAAAGTCTAACCAATCACTTGTCATAGAGCGAAGTGCACTACTTCTAAAGTCAACGCTGTTTGTTTTTTCAGAGTCAGGCCAACCCGAAGTTCCCTTAGACAGACAGTTTCTGGCAAATGAGCTGAAAGTTGCAGAAGATGCAAGTTCCAAGTCTGTGTAAGTGTGTAAGCCAGTCGTTGGGAAACAGTAGTACAGTCTGTTGT
>JAPQRQ010000001.1:16937644-16954782 GCA_037367365.1 Apogon talboti
GCACCGGGGTTTTTCAAAGTTCCTGGTAATGCTCAAAGTTCCTGGAAAAGTTCCTGCAGTGGAAAAGGGCCTATTGTATTTAACCTTTGAGGATTAAGCAGTACAACTCTGTGACCAATTGCTGCAAATTGCATGCAACACAAAAATCATGTGATAGTTTATAGATACATCAAATAAAATTGCAATTTGGAAGTACATCATTGTCTGACATGATAAATAGAATATGGTGCTTTCGTCACCACAGACTGAAATCGATCATCCCATAAACCATTTGTCCACAGCAAATGACTCCAGGTAAATAATAAAGGTTATTCCCATAGAAGCAACTTTGTTTGGCTGAACAATACTATTGCTCTGGACCATATTTAGTCAGTAGTGCTTGAGATCCTTGCCTGTGCTACACTTTGAAAGTAACAGAGAAAGCTGCTGAGATTCCATACAGACCCCACTGTCCTTATATGGCACACACTGCAACTTCTCTGTTCAGTGTATCACTTGCCTTCCCTCCCTCTCTCCTCCGCCGCCTCCATTTGTCCGCCCCACCTCCTCCTCTTCCTCCTCCTCCCCGTCTGGCTCTTCATCCCTCCCTCTGCCCCCCTGCACTGTCTCTCACCCTGTCTTTCTTGAGTTTTTCAACCTCAGTTTCCTCCTTAACAAATGTGACCCCGCCACCTTGATGTTGACCAGAGGGAGTCCGTAGGTCCCGTATGCTGGTCTTTGGTCCATCATCAGGTTTCACACACATACCGTCACAGAGCTGCGCCTCTCTGGCACAAAACAGGCCTCGGCTATCAACCAGCAGCTTGATTTATTTCAGCAAATAGAACACTGTCCTTATATAGGAAGTTCCATTGGAAAGGAGCTGGAGATAGAAGGGATGCAGAAGAAGGGAAGGGGGTGTAGGTTGTTTTTGATAGTGGAATGTGATGTGCGTAACGATAGACAGGGATGCACATACACTCAAAAAGACACATTCATTATGTGAATTATGAGTTGCTTGTGTTTGGGGAGATCTCTCTCCGGGGAGGTGACACAGAGGGGATTCCTGTGCTGGGTTTGCCTTATGAGGAGCGGGAACAAATTGCAGTGTAGGTTACAATAATGTGACCTGTTTTACAGTCCATCACATTCAGTTTTTATGATGACTCTATTTTTTCACAGCGTTTTAACTCGTGTTTTACACTTGATGATTCTGTCATAAAAGAAAGCTTCCAGAATAGTAGTTGCTTAAATAAAATTGGATATGCAACAGAATCAACCTCACTTATGAGGAAATGTGATTTGTACACTGCAATAACAAAGAAGTGAAACTGTACAATAATAATCACTGTGACACGAGCTCAAAATGGATGTGATATGCAACTGGAAAATGTTCACAGCCTTTTCTCAAACATAGATATTAAGGCAATACCAGTGATATAATAGTATAACAATTTTTGATAATTATTTTAGTTAAAATATATATAAACGACTAAATATATTTACTATATTTAATGATCATAAGACTTAGCATACTCTATTAAATTTTCACCAAGTTTTATTTATTGATAATTAATATGATTGTCATTATAATTAAAATGATTTATTACCCATTCTAAGAGCAGTGAAAATGCATCAGGACTCTCCAGTGTACATAACCACCTGTTAGAGCACAGTATGTGACAACACATAGAAGGTTTAATAACATTATTGAGTGAATGAAAAATAAAGTTGACTGTCCACAAATCTTGTTAATGATGTTATTGGTAGTTGACACTGATATTTTTTTACTATGTTTGTCCATGCTGGGGGCACTCTAACAACGGCCTGAGGGGAGAAGCAGAGATGTGGTGTGGAATGGGTTTGAAGGGTCCTGTATGATAGCATGGGCTTTCCATTCGACTGCCTGAGGACTGTGTGGTGTGTGTTATTTTGCTTGCATGCTTTATGACCTGTTCGGCTTTATCAGAGAGAAAGATGCACCAGGATGAGATAATGGAAATGAGGACTGACTCACAATCATATAAGTTCCATACAATTAAATGATTTTTAACACTCGTAGACCTAAATAGTCCCAAGTGATTAAAATCATCTACTGATATAAAATGCTTAACAACTGTTCAGGTCCTAATCCTATCAATACATTGAAATAATTCAGGTAAAATGTAGATTTTCCTTGGCATCAGATATGACACACCTGGATGTTCAGAGGCTTCATAGTGAACATGGAAACACCATCGTTTTCTGCAACATTAATTCACCTTTGGAAATCCAAATGGGTCATATGTGATGAGCATGAAAAGATGACAAACTGCATTTTACATCAGTTATTCACCTTTATTGATATGATTAGTGGATCAACAGGTATTAAACATTTTAGATCGGTACATTGTTTTGGTTGCCGGTAGCTTTTTGGATCTTTATGGGTTAAACATGAGTATTTCCTCGCTCTCATCAGGCTGTTAGTTTTCCAACCTGCTGCTGTCCGCACTGCGCATGTCCACTGCCTCCTGAGCTGCCAATGGATGCTGCCTTCAGACAGGGGGGTCGGCGCAGGCTCCACCCTCGCGCACCAATGCGCAGTTTAAATGGTACGCCTCTGAGTTTGTCGGGGGTCATTTGGACTGTCCGTTTATTGGAGTACCTCGTCACTGCCGTCCTCCAAAACCCTTACCTGTCCAGAACACCTCCCAAAGCTCCCGTGAACAGACATTTCTCCACATTGTGTAAGTATTAAAAACTTGGTGTCTTTTAACCAGTAGTGATGATGCAGTGCACTTGTCAAACCGCATCCCTGACGCATTTCTGTCTTTGCACTGCGTCTGAGGGTGAGTTGGTTTCTGTATGTGTTGTAAATTGGCGAATTCGAAAACACAGAAGACGTTTTATTACTGGGTGCATTCATGTAACTAATTGATAAAATGGTAACTTTTAAATGCCAGTATATACAGTAAGTACTGCATTAAGTGTGCAGAATGGAGTTCATTAATGAACAATGAAGAGGTTGTAAATATTCAAATAGTGCAATATTTAGTAAAGAAGTTGTAGGAAGTTAAGTCTGAAGATCAGTGAAAAAAATAGCCCGAGCCTAACCCTGGAGTTTCCTGTTTTCCAAATATGGTTATATAAAGCTGCTGTCTGTCAAACTGCTGAACTTTGTGGGTAAAGATGCACACACTGAAACAAGTGACTCAGTTTTCACATGAACAAGCCAACGACAAGGCAATGATGGAGTTTATTTAATCATCCAGCTTTTATTTTGTTTCTTGCTTTGATTGTAACGCAGTAGTATAAATCGCTTAATTTCTGCAAGTGAACAACAGTAGTTCTACATCTTCTCAGGATTTGCAGTGTTTTCTGTAACCTGAAGGTTATTTTTACAGCAGGAAGTGACATTATCATTACCTTATTTACCATTTTTGAACTAACAAAAGCCTATTTTTTATGTGCATTTGACATATGCACATAAACTGACGCATCCAAGTTGCTGACACAAAGGTGGAGCAGGACTTTTTTTCTCACTAACAAGACAAGTGTCCTCATCAGTCTGTTCTGTCTTTCTTAATCAAATTATTTTCTGGCAATCATAGTTAATCATCACATAAAGGCATGGAAATCATAACGTGCCCGCATTTTATTAATAAGATTATAGCAGGAAGTATGTTTGTGAAACAGCCAAGAGAGGAAATGAGTAAAACCATTCACAGGCCCTGCGGGTCAGCGTCTTTCGCCCACAGATAGAAAGGTCACTTAGCCTCCTGGGTAGTATTTCCACTTGTTTATTATTGCATATTATTCTGCATATTGTTGCTTTTTATTATTTTTTTGACTGTAGTAGTGTAATCGACTCATTTATAGGGCGCTTCAGCTTAGGCGTGATGTGTTGTGACTGACATCTAATAATTTGATGGTTTCAGAGACTTAATGGGTTAAAGTTCACTGGTACAAGCAGGTCACCAAGCATATGCTTTTGTGAATTTAAGTTACTATACTAACTGGTGTTTACATTTATGATTGAATTATAATTAATGTGTTAACAGTGATTACACAGCACTTACTGATTACTGATAATGGAATGTGCTCGACCATCCATAAGACAATCAGAGCCTTAAGTGTGTATCCTGCTGCCCCTTGACGTCTTGTAGTGTCTAAAGCCACTTTGTATCATCGTGTAATCCTGTCAGCTCCACCTGAAACAGCTGTCCTCAAGACACACTGATTATAAAGCCGTGTTGACACAACAGAGAGCGAAATAGAGGGGGCTTTACAAAGATATCGAGATAAGGTGGCTGCCACTGTAAAGACGGTGAGAAGGAGGAACTTGATTAGCTGCACATATGTCAGCAGTGGGGCTGTCAGAAAAAGTCTGTTTACTTTTATCCTCAGAAATAGCTGAGCATGAGTCGCTCCCTTGTTTCCTCCAAAGTACGCTTGACTCCACGCTTAGTGGTTTTTGACAAATTTTGACAAAGTATCTGACTCCAGTTAATATTTATGCAGTATGTTTTAGCAGTTTCTGGGTGGTTTAACTTGGCCAGTCCCCTGGGTACATTTATTGGCTTTCTCAGGAGGCTCAGTGGCTTTTTTACATAGTTCCCACTCAATTAAATTGTGTGCCAGTCTTGGTGTGCAGAGGAGGAGGGGGGGGTCAACGTTACAGCCTGTGGACAGGAGTCATTGTCTGTAACCCAAGAACTACTAAATTACTACTCAGAGGTTTACAGACTAATCCAGTCTGACAGATCGCACTATGGTTCAAGTGCTGTGTTCGACTCACTGGACCAATATGGGCTAATGGCTGATTCATATCAGTCCACTTATACTCAAAATATTTCACTGCAATTATAAAGCATCACTAATGTAAAAGTATGAAGGTATGATCAGCAAAATGTGCTTAAAGTGTTGGAAGTCAAAGTATTCTTTGTGTAGTAGAAATCCTTTCAACATTTTACTGCTTTAATATAAAAAAATAGCTCATTTGAATTGTTTTATGCCCTGTTTGTAATTTAATCTGCAGAAATGCGTCATATTCTGTTAGATCATCATATGTTTGTAGCACCATGGCAAAATAACAAGTAGTCCAACTTTTCATCAGCTGAGAAAAATAGGCCTGTTTTTAGCTTTTGTTATATTGCATTTTTCAGTGAATCTAATAGTTTTTAACATGATTGTTTGGCTTAAGGAGTATAATTTTTCAGATTATATAAAAAAACAGTTCATCTGTCAGTTTATCTCAAACATTAAAAAACAAGATAATTGAGAATAAATGGTTTTCACTAGATAGGAAGGACATGAAGAGATGTAATATTAAAAGATGCTCAAATTGTTAGACTAATGTAGTGGAGTACGAAATACAACATTTTCCATTGAGATGGAGTGGAGTAAGAGTATAATGTTGCATACATGGAACTATTCAAGTAAAGTACAAATACATTATATTTATAATCAAGTACAGTAACTGAATAAAACTATTTGGTTGTAGTTATATGCAGGTGAATATTTCACCATTTACAGTACCTCCCACCACAGGTTGCACTGCCAATTCCTGCAGATCACAGAAACTTGTTTGTCAGAAACACTCCCTATTGCGTTTCAGATCATAGGCCGCCAGGGGCCCATATGAAGCATGAGTGTTAAAGCCCCATGCCCCCCTCAGGCGCTCTGCCTCGCTGTTATCATTTTGGAGTAAACGACGAAGCAGGCAAGAGACATACTATTCCCTATATGGGCTTTGTTTGGGAGTTCACTTGCCTTGCTGTTTAGGTCCGCAGAAAAGAGTCCTGCTCCAGAGAAGGGGCCCATATATGGTCATCACAGCACGAGACTGAAGCCTCCCAGCACAGAGATAGGGAGAGAGAGAGAGAGAAATGGAGAGAGAAAGACATGGAAAAAAATGGATGTTGTCAATTAAATGACAACTAAATGACTGAGTTTGAATAAATGTTAGCCAGCACGAAAGGTTTGTCAAAGATAAAGCTGTTGACAGAACAGAAAGGGTATTGTTAGTGAGTCAATTAAAATCAATTTATCAGTCTCAATCTTTGTATCTATATCAGGGAGGTGAATTGTTTGTGCGTCTCCCTTGTGCCATGTGTGAAAGTGTAGGGTCTAAAGGAGGGTGGAGGTCTGTGAGAAGGACTGCACTGTGGAACTCCCTGATGGATGAAACATGTTAACTCTTTGAGTTACAACCACATGCAGCTTTAGGAGCATATCTCCTATCCTTTGAGACCTATTACTTACTATAATGTTTATTTAACCCTGTGCACAAAGTATCAGGCATTACCCAGATAAACTAAAGAAAAATGGACGCCTTCATTTGTTCTCTCTTTCCTTCATATCCTACTTCCTTTCTGTGTTTTTTTTTTACATCCATTTCATTTGTTCTGTTCAACAGCTGGCCCTCCACCTTAAGCCAAGATGTCCAAGAAGGCCCCGAGCGAGGACGAGAAGTTCCTCTTTGTTGACAAAGACCTCCTGAACAGCCCTATGGCGCAGGCCGACTGGTCGGCCAAGAAGCTGGTGTGGGTTCCATCAGAGAAGCATGGCTTCGAGGCGGCGAGTGTCAAGGAGGAACACGGTGACGAGGTGCTGGTGGAACTGGCTGACAACGGAAAGAAGGTGACAGTCAACAAGGATGACATCCAAAAGATGAACCCCCCCAAATTCAGCAAGGTGGAGGACATGGCTGAGCTCACCTGCCTGAACGAGGCCTCTGTGTTGCACAATCTCCGTGAGAGGTACTTCTCTGGCCTAATTTATGTAAGTATGCAGCAAACCAACACACACAATAATTGACCCGTAAACACTTGTAATAACACTTCCATACAGTGAAATACATATATAATGAAAGACGTGATCATGGAAAAGTTGATTAAAAAGCACAGCACACATAATAATAATGTAAGGTAATAATTTAATCAATATTACTGAGTTTTCTAAGGTTTGATTTTTTAACTCAAAACAATATTCATTTTAATGGTAAAATATTAATGAAGAAAACCCTGAGACAAGCTTTTATTCTGTCAGTCACTTCTGTGCTAAAGAAAGCACCTATTGCTCTTGTTAAATGTTAAATATTAAATAAATAGTACATTAATGTAACTGTTTTGGGTTAAATGTTTACTGTAAACATTCATATTTTAATAATGCACTGGGATAAGTGGGTTCCTTGCTGCTCAATCTACAAAGAATCACTTTCATATCCAAGAAATATCTCAGAGTAAATCAGTATTGAATTGCACTGCACTACAAATCTAATTAAATTCAGACCTTGTGAATCTGAACAGAATAGATGGAGGAAACAGAACAACAATACAGTTCTAACATGTTCTTATCTTCCTTGTGGTCTCTGTTCTCAGACATATTCTGGCCTCTTCTGCGTCGTGGTGAACCCCTACAAAATGCTGCCCATCTACTCAGAAAAGATCATTGACATGTACAAAGGGAAGAAACGACATGAAGTTCCCCCTCATATCTACTCCATCACTGACAACGCCTACAGAAACATGATGCAAGGTAGCATTTTACACTACTCACACGCTTGTATGTACTACATTCAATTTCATCTGTTGCAATGGTTGTGTAATGTCCCATTGTTTCCTCTTTTTATTCAGTTATTCATAGATGGAAGTATTGTGTATTCATACTAACTGAAACTATGAGCTTCATGTTTTTACTTTACTCTGTGATGACAGTCTGTCCAGAATTCATCTATGTCAATCACTATAGTTATTAGAACAGACTACAGGCCCCGCTAACTGTAAGTGATTCAGTTCAATCACAGCATGATTTCAAACTGATATATTAACTCCGTTGTATGCAATCTGAAATGGTGTGATGACAACATGAAATAGCATGGCATCATGGGAGATGTATTTATTACTTTTGCCGCTAAAAATCTATTTGAAGTTTTACTGACAGTACATTTAGTGGCTTGAATTCACATAATGTCATTCAATTCTAACAAAACAGTAATGATACCACAGTATTAAGCGGGGACTAAGAAATGCTCCATATGATGTCTTCAACTCATTGAAAAGTCTAACAAATAAGTCATTTGTGTCAAAGAGAATTGGCAGTTTGCAGCTTTAAGAGCTTGTCATGGGTGAACTGCTGTATTAGATATCACAAGTTTCACAGTAGTGTGGGTAATGACAGCTGGAAGCTTTTTTTGCGCTGTCATATTGACAAAGTGGTTGGTAAAAACCACAAATTGGCCAGTGTTTCAAGCTGATAGTTTCACAAGTACATGTATGTATGTAGTTCAGAGCTCCATCTGTACAGTATAGGCTTATAATTAGTGTAATCTAAAAATGACATTGGAATTGAATCTACATGTTTCTCATAGTGACTGAGTCAGTGTTTCAAGTAGGTGGCGATAGTTGCTTTAGCAGAGTCGTGCTTACAGTAAATGTCTCTTGGCAAACCCTGCAGTGGTACCACTTTAGAGCAGCTGGTTTCCCATAGAATCTGGTTCTTTCGTTTCCAGGGGGTCGTGCCCACTGGATTTCATGTTGACGTGAGGACGTTCTCTCAGAGGAGTTGACATGTGGTTTGAGAGATGGGTGGAGGGCAGTAAAACATTTCCTGTTTCTTCAACCTCCCCTCGCTCATTCAAATTTTATGACCTTTTTTCAGTGAAAATCATCAGCCTCACTGAAAAGAGAGTGAGAGTTTTTTCTTCTGCTGTCTGAGGTTGTTTTGGTGACTTCCAACATATCATATCATCACATTTCTCTACAGACACAATTTGTTCATAATACTGTTAGCTTTAGCACGTTTTACATAGGGTAGTAAACTTTTTGTTTTCATAAAATAAGAGATATTGGACTGATGGATCAAACTCAGGAATATTTATATAAAATCACACAAACTATAGTATAAGGCACATACTTTCAATGTAGAATTCTTAATTAGACTTAGATATTTCCAGTAATTGACAGATTAAGTCTAATCTTGGCCTCATCGTCCCTCTTTGTGTCCCATTCTTTCAAGACAATCCACTTGATGAAACTACTTCCTCTTTTATTGTACTCAGTCAGGATGAAACTGATGATTTGAGGGAAGAATAATATTTCCACTGCTCTGTTTTCATTCAGCTAACACTTCCTACTGTAAAGCTGCTGTCTCTTTGCTCTGGTAAAGCTAAACAGTCCCGTGCAGGTGCATTCAGTTACGTAACTGTAAGATTAACCTTCTGAAATAGAAGATCAATTTCTACGGTGATCTAAGGAATGCCACTGGTCTCAATCTTTAACTCATTTTAAGTGTTATAATGCAGCTTAACGTTAAATGTGTTTTCATGCTAAAAGTATATACATTTATGTGACTTTGTGTACATCAGAAGATTTAAAGTTTTATCAGGGCGGTACACAGGAAACTATTGTATTTACCGCTGCAGCTATGGTGTGTAAACACAGTGTCATGAGTAAACAACAGGGGGAAGGATTGAGTGGTGTTTGTGTGGGTGTTTGGGATAAACTTCACATAAAGCCGTGTTGGCGTCTTCTTCTTCAACTCATCCCAAGTCATACGGCTGTATGACTCTCTTTTATTTTATGAGGAAGCGAGCCAGTTGTTATCAGCCCACTCTGAACGCAAGAAAAAAAGAGGGAGGTTTATTTGCATCATTTATTCTAGTCTAAACAAATCAGGCTTTTGCTTAAGCTTGTGATTTAAGAAATGTTGATTGATATTTAAGCTTGTGGACCACCCATGTAACATGTAGTCTTGAAGTGTTTGTACAACCAAGTAAAACAAATGTAAAAGAGCAAAAGCAATGAGAGCAAGGTGAGAAATAAAGGGATGCAGAAGACGAAGAAATGCCTTTATTAGTCCCTCATTGGGGAAATTCCATGTTTTTCACCCTGTTATTATTTTGTTCACACACAGAGGATAAAATACACACACATGCACAAACAAGACCAACATGAATGCACTTGATGTACAGAGGTGTCACAACACGTGGAGCCTGCCACATGGTATGGCGCCTTGAGCAGTTGGGGGTTCAGTGCCTTGCTCAGTGGCACCTCGGTAGTGCCCTAGTGGTGAACTGGTACCTCTCCATTCCACATGTGCTACCTTGTCTGGGATAGGACTTGAACCACCATGTCCAAGCCAAGTCCCTACCAACTGAGCCACTGCCACCTGTGATAATGTAATGTAATCACACAGAAATCCATCCATAAAAATGACTTAGAGACTATCATATTCTGATTTAACCATCATAACATCAGGCAGATGAAAGTCTAAGAAAATTTTTTGTCTTCATTTTTAATCACAGATTAAAACAAAAAAGGGTTAAATTGGCCGGTTGTTAACTCCAGTCTAATGTTACTGTAATGCCTCAGCTTTACAGTGTTACATCATGTTTTTATCATTTGCATCACTCTTCTATTAAATCTATTAAAGTGTACCTAACAACCAAATAAGGATAAAGGTGCACATTATGATTCCTCCTTTAAAAACAATGTGGCTTGTTATTGCATGAATGGGATTTCCCATGACTGCAGGATGTTACATACTGAGTGCTATAGCCTGGCCTGTTTGCATGTTAGTGTGGAAGTAGTGCAGAGCAACATTAAATCCAGATAAGCTTGGAAACATTCTCCATGCTGTCTTGGCTGAGATCCCATTTCTGCAGAATTGCTCCCCCAGTCTTTGATGTCCAGGAGATAAAACTTTGAAATTCCCACAGTGAGTTTGTTGTTATCCTGATATGTTTCACTGCAACAGAAGATGATCAATGTATCATTTTTCAGAGGATTTACAGTGCCTGGCAGCCAGGTAGAGAGATACTAATGCATTTTTGCTTTTACTTTATTTGTTGATGATCTTTTACACTGTTTTGACTATAAATATACATTGTATGCCAATGCATTACAGTAACACTAGAATAGTTTAAATAGCTTTGAGATAAAGTGCCTGTTTTATTATCTTGTTAATATTTTGTAGTGATGGATAACCTGCGTTGTTTTTGGATGCTGGACAAAAGCTCACAACACCAGCCACCCTTCCCTCTCTCTCTCTCTCTCTCTCTCTCTCTCCATCTGCCTTAATTAGGAAGTTGCAGAGGCAGCAGGCTGCATTTTGTGTGTGTCTGTATGTAAGGAATGAAAGCAAGTGGAACAGCAGCCAAAATGACCAAGACGAGTTTACAGACCAGGATAGGCTGTTTACTCTACTGCAGTGTGTGTTATGTGTGTGGCAGATATATCACACCAAAGAATCTGCACATGAATGAAGCACCTCTCTGTATGAAACAGAGGAAAAGCGAGTAAATACCCACAACCATCTTCCCACGCTGGTTCATTTTCGCAGCAACGGCTCCAAAGCATCATGTGATTAAATATTAGAATCCATCTGACAGCAAACTTGTCATTCCTTCTCCAGTGTCCCCCCCCTACTCTCACCCATGGGTGGTTAGTACTGAAGGATAAAGTTACAAAATAGCCTTACATGGACTCAGTGTATCCTCCCAGGAGTATTTCTGGGAGATTGTGTAATGACTCATTGCTCAGCACATTCACAGTTGATTTTCATGGTTAAAAATCAAAGTATTTATGTGAGTTACTGTTTCCTCACACAGCGTCTTGAACTTGGTCCAAACTGGTGTCCTAAGTTCAACAAATGATTGATCTTTATTCCTGGAGAAAAAGTTATGCTTTCATTGTGGTATGTGCAGATGTGTAGTGATGCATTGTGCGAAACAATACAAATATCCTGAAGGCTAGTGTAAAAAAAACAAGAAAAACAACCCATAAATTTCAGCTCATAACATGCTTATAAGTCATGTAAACTGTATCACACTGTGCAGTTTATTTGAAGAATGTCTTTAAACAATCTAACATCATAAACGTTCTGTTTTTTCGCAGATCGGGAGGACCAGTCCATTCTCTGCACGTAAGTGTAAATCCGTCACCTCCATCGTTTGCCATCTTTCCCTAACCTTTTTCCATGTGTCAGTCTAACTCTAGGAGAAAGCCTGATGTGTATGTGTGGAGGAACGGTTACATAATGCTTGTGTAAACAAATGAGGTACCTCTGTGGTCTCTTAACACACTCCCTTGAGAACTATACCAGCAGGAATGATTTGTAATAAAACAGTGAAACCTTTTTTGAAGATGTTGTGGGATGGATGAAGAACGGTTTGATTTATTGACGCCACCATTAAGTTTGTTGTATTTAAATGGAGCCAAAGTGGATGTGCATTAATGCATAAATGGTGCTCCCAGAGGGCTGTGGCCTCTCTCTCCTCTCAGACCCTCGGTCAGGAAGTATGCCCTGCATCCTGATGGGAGAACCAGATTAGCTCTCCAAATGTTTGGGCTCCATTTTGTTTGTTTATTTGTTCTACGCTAATTAGCGAGAACTTTGACTGAGGGGACGGGACATCCAGGGACATATGACCTCATTTTGTCTCACAGTCATCTGATTTTGGACTGGCTTGAAACTGTAGAGTCATTCATTATTAGTCTTTTGTGCTGTTACTTTTAGAAACAATGCGTGTAAGCCCAGTTTATGGTTCAAGTTACAGATCTCCTTCCAGCACATGAACCCTGTAATGCAATTACCAACAGTGAAATAAGACAAATCAGTATATATTTACCCTAAAATGGTTAAATGATAGTCTACAGTTGTCGCACATTACAGGTTAACCTGCAGATTATAATATTTCCTTTGGTAGCTTTCCTTGAATAGCACCTTTGCTTCTCACAATCAAGTAGTGGAAGCAGAGAAAATGAGAGGAGGGGCTTTTCCTCCTCTGAGATGTACTCAAGGCATCTTGTATATCCAGATTTACAGTACTGATGTCAGGATGCAGCAAATTCTCTGATCACATTAGACCATTCCCCAATGATCAAGATGTCTTTATCAGAGGGAAGTTTTGGACAGTTCTGCTACATTTATCCATGTCTGTGGTCAGGGTAATGGTTAACAGCATGGAGCAGATAGTTCCTGTGAGACTCACTTCATTTCATGTATTAACAGTGATAGTTCAGGAATGGTGAAAGTAATATGACACTCCACATCTTTTTGCGCAATCAGTGAAGATCAAGCAGTGACTTTGACATTTCAGTGTGAGGCTGCAGCTGGTATGGACCTCAACAGGCCTTTGGAGCCATATATGGGAGAAACGTTTCTGGTGCAGAACATGGAATGTCATGTATGACATCCTCCTCCTCCTGTGTGTGGGTTTAATTGCACTGTATGTTCTTGGTGGGAAATGTTTTTACAGCAGTCTATTATAGATTCCTTTCATCAATGTGGCGTAATATTTAATGTTCATTGATGTTTTGACATGTAGTACCTTTGTAGAGGATTCCATGCTATCTACCCTATATTTTTTTAGGTCAAAACATCAGTCAAAAATTGTACATAGTATATCATATATAGCAGTGATGTAACATGCTTTTGCTACAGATTTGACTCTATTAAGTTTTGCTGTGTGATATTTTATGACATCAAGTTCCATAATGATACCAAATGAATGGCCTACACTCCTGCAGGTCCCCTGTTAGAGTCAGTGTTCATTTTATCCATTTGGGGCTTTTTAGTTAAGAGGAAATTAACTCTGGTCTTGCTCATAGTAGATGACAGTGCTACATATTAATACTGGATGCCACCTGCTATAAATATATGGAACCAAGCGAATGAGAAAGTCCATTTAGAGCGACTGTAGAAATATTGGGCAGAGGAGGGGACTCGCTTCTTTTGCAGACAAGAACAACACATTATAAGATAACTAAAATAGTATAACTCTCATTTTATGTTATTATAAATGAAGAAATGAAAACATTTTTAGGGTCATGGGGATGCCAGAGCCTATCCCTGCAACCGAAATGAAAACATACTTAGGAGAATTGTATAACATTTCTGCAATTGTATCCTCCTAAATCCTGCTAATTCACTGGACTTATAAGTATATGGCAAGACAGATATACAGATATATGAATGCTCTCTTACCACCACTTTGTTAAAAAAAAAAAGTATATTATAAAATAAAAAATAAAACAAGTATATTACTGCTGAAGAAAGGAATGAATTATTGGATTAGATTATGTTGCAGGATTCTTGCCAAGCAACTGTAGTTCATGAGAAAGTACAATATTATAAAATATTTAGAATAATTAGAACTAATTAGAGCTCCTGTTGCATCAATTTGGCCACAAAGCTGCCTGGACCCGTCTTAAACACAGCACTTCACTTTATTGCATTGGGCTGCACCAGATTTTAATGGTAAAATGTTTTATCCAGTTTTTAAATACTCAAAAATCACAGTGGGAAATAGCTGGAAGTCAGCTAAAGCCATTCTTGGGAAGATAACATTTAATCTCAGCAGAGTAACATCCTTTATCATTGAGTGAGTGTGAAAAAGTGGACTGATGAATGAACATTTAGTGGCAGGGAGGCGCAGGAGGATACAGATTCACATCTTTATCAGATCTTGCTTTGACATAAAGGGTTTTCCTAAAAATGATATAATGTTGATCATGTGAACCATTCCTTCAACTGGCTCTTCCCTTTTACAAGCCTATTTTAAGACTTCTAATAACTATAGACTGAAGACTATTACAAATATTAAATTAACACAGGATCTCAGCATCATATCATCATATTTACTGATCAACTTATTGTCTTATCTACAAGCCTACAGTTTACATCAGCAAAGTAATATTTAGGTTTGATAAAACTGTAATGTTTCAATTGTAGTTATCCACCTCGTAATTCTCTATGGAGGAGAAACTCTGGTCTCAAAGGCATCAGATTATTATATTATGATATCGGATTATTATTTTCAACAAGTGTTTATGTGTTCTCCAAACCGTATTTCTTAACATTGTTGTTTTGTCACAGTTCTTGTTTTCTTTTTGCATGTTTTCTTTTACAAGAAGAGTCTTAAGATACTCAGTATTTCAAGAGAAATGTAAAAAATAAAAATAAAAAATTTACCAAACCACCATGAAATATAATAATAACACATTAAATTTAGTCATATGAATGTGTTTGGCAGTTGAAGTTTTCAGGTGTGAGCTCACCCTTTTTTCTATCCAAATAATTCTGAGATTGTTATGAAAACATTCTGATCCGAAGCAGAAGATGCAGAAAGAGATAGTTTGATTGACATTCTGGAATAAAAACTCCCATCTGATGTTATTCTGTTCTACTAGTGGCTTAGAGCAGAAGCCTGGATGTCGTATGTTCTAAACAGATGTGAGCAACACAGTAATTAGATTCCTCCTGGAGCTGCCAAGCCCCAAAACAGTGAGCATCTCATGCCTTTTAAGGACCCATCCCGGAGGATGTGTCTGTGTTGAAATGCAGGCTGACGGCTCTGGGATTGTTCAACTCTGTCTTTTGAAGAGCTGAAGAGCGACCATATTAAAAAAAAAAAAAAAAAAAGAAAAAAAAATTCTGGCTCCTATTGGAAAATGTGTGAATAATAAATGATTTTAAAGGACAGGACATCCTGAATGTATCTGCCACTGTTAATTAAATCATACATGTAAGGTCAGAGGTTAGACTTTGAAACCTCGTAGAATAAGTCACTGGGATAAATCCTTTGGAATAAACAGGCTTGTGTCTGGGAGACAGGGTTTGTTTAAACGAGACACATACAGTAAGAGACTAATGACCAGGTCCAAGTAGAATCTGCAGATTTTTTTTTTTTCAGTTTTCAGCAGTAATCCAAGACAAAAATATGTAGGCATTAAGTTTTTTTTATTGCAATATGCATTAGACAATATCCATTTAACATGACAGCTGTTTTCATACAGTATGGACATCATTTGCAAACACAATTGCCCGATCTGCTTTTCAGGTGTAAATTGATCTTGATATTGATGTATGATCATTTATAATGTCCACAACTCTTTTCATTGTTTAATGTTAATGTTACCTCACAGCAGCAGATAGGGTGGAGATGGGTTAAACTGAAATGAAGAATGTGATCATCCTAGTGCTTTAGGAAATGGGAATGGGCATCTAAAAGTAAAAAGCTGAAATAACTCAATAATAAAATGCTGTTGATTTTTCTTCTCTAGTGGAGAGTCTGGTGCTGGAAAGACCGAGAACACCAAAAAGGTCATCCAATATCTGGCTGTCGTTGCCTCTTCACACAAAGGCAAAAAGGACAGCAGTGCTGTAAGTACCCCAATGAAGTGATCATTGTATATGACTAGTTAGGATCTGCCAAACACTTCTCTCACTCTTATGGAGGAGGTGATCAACTGCCCAGTTTAATCCTGTATATCGCCATTTCCTCCAAATAGCAACAATCAGGATCACAGTTTGCCTACGTGAGTAAAGGAGAAAGCCTGGAGTGTGTTTTTGTGTGGTGTTTGTGTGTGTTCCTTCCTTAGGTTAAAAAGTGCATGAAGATAGTGTCACTGACTTATTAAAAACAGATTTTTTTCTGTTTTTTAAATTTTTCTTACACCAAAGGTTCAAGATCCTGGATCTTACTGTTTTTGAGTTAGAGGTGTTTTTTCCTAACAATCATTTCTGTATCTTACCCAACGACAGCTGATTTAGACTGCATGATCATCATCATAATACTGACTCGTAGTCACTTTTCCGACCTGCAAAATCCTTCAGTTAGGACATCTAGTGTTGCATAGTCCTCAACTGGTTAGTCTGGTTGTGTCATCCATCTTCTATGAACACCCTTTCACTGCTGGCGGAGATCAGATGAAGCCTCCCCAGCAGTGAAAGGGTTTCTCACAGATCAACGAGCACAGTGTGAGCATGCCCATCTCCTGTCTATTAAACAACATATTGTCCTGATGTGTCACCGAACTCTCCCTCCCCTCCCCTCCCCTCCCCTCCCTCTCCTACACCTCGTCCTTCTTTTGCCCTGATGCGGGGCATTGGCTCTCTTGCCCTGTAGCGTTTAGAGGTCCTTTCTGTTCGCACCGTGTGAAAACACAGAGATTACAGGACTTTTATCACCCTAAAAATAAGTTCAGCCTCCATGGTTAGTTCAGTTCAATCCTGTTTATCATCATGTTCTCTAAACTGCAATAATGTGTCTCCTCCCTTCTATCCTTATAGTTCTTCTCAAACACCCCCACCCCCTCCCCCCTCTCGGTACCTACGGGTCGGAGAGTGAATTTTAAGCATTTAAATAAATAAATAAACAGTAAATATGGTATAAT
>JAPQRQ010000001.1:16956511-16974996 GCA_037367365.1 Apogon talboti
GTCTGAGGAGGAGACCCAATGCTTCCTGGAACTGTGGTCTTCATATGAAATTCAGTCAAAGTCAGAGGGAGCCTCTCACCAGCCGGTGTTCGAAACATCCAGCGGGAGATGGCTGCAGCCAGTACGAACCGAGCCTCACTAACTCCTCAACAAACTTAAAAACCTCAAAAATGACTACATCGACCAGAAAAGGGAGCTGGGATGCAGCAGTTGTCGGCCAAAAGAGCCCTCATTTTGACCGGCTGCATTCCGTGACTCCAACCGGGTCCCTGAACGCCACAGCCGAGCGGAGTTGATGCAGTCCTCCGTACAGACCATATCCTGCTCCTGGTTTCATTTCACAAACACTGTGCTGTTAACCTACTATGAATACACCAGCTCCAATAGTCCCAAAAAACTCATTTCATATACACAGATTTCTTTGGTGGTTTTTAGTTGTTGCTTGTATGTTTACGGTGCGCCACCGAACGGCTGCGCATGCGGGGACATACACGGCTCCAACTTGGCATCGTACCAATCGAAAAACAAAGCGGTTCAGGAACAGCACTTTAAGCGTATAAAAATCATGAAGGCTGCTAAAACGTGGATACCACTCAGTACCACTCAATTTCAAGTATTAATGATGTGTAATTTTTGAAACAGTAAAAACTATAGCAAAACACGACGAAGACTAAACTAATGAAAATAATTTCTTGCACTTTTCAAGAGGACATTTAGTCTTACTCACTGTTAAAGGAGAAATCATATGCACTTTCAGTAGTTAACTACATAAAAATAGCTACTCCACAATGTAATTAAAGTACTAAACTACATGCATCACTACTCCCCAACACTGACCACATTTAGTTAGATTTCCTGACACAGTAACATGCCACTGCTGTCCTCTGACATTTTTAGTTAGACAATATACACAAGTGACTCCTCATGGCTTTAGCTCATTTACAGGATAGATAAATGGAGAGCTTCTAATTTAGAGTGTATTTAAGGTAGAGATCTTCAGCGCCTGACCTTGGTGTTATTCACACAGGCGGCTTTGATCAGCTGGATTAGCTCGATGCAAAGTGAAAGGGTGTCTGCCTCATTTCCCAAACCCAGCACCCAGCTCTACCCATCAGTCAGTCCACAGGCTCCACGGTCACGATGGAAGCAAATCACATCTACAGAAGGCTGTTTGTGAAACAGAATTACTTTAATTTGCCACCAGGTTTGATACAAAGTCCTTGACAGTAATTACCAGTAAGGTTGTGTGCTGGTTGTGTAATCCAGATGCCTCTTTCCGACCCTGCATACCCTTACTCCTCTGTCCAGCTTCTGTTTCCACAATGTCAGCACCATTTTCCCCTCCTTTTAAAAATATTATCCTCATACTCTGCCGGTCATGTGTCTGTGTTACCTAATATTTCAAAGACGATTACAAGAAAATGAATTATCCTGTCAGGCAGCGTAGCATTACTCACAAGTTTTGTAGACGATCTCTCAGTCCAAGTTTTTAATCTTTTATTATTTCCTTCACTCTCTTCAGTAATCCTACCCTAACCCAATAACAGCCAGAACTGTCATTTCCACACCAACCACCACCACCCACTGCCCACCACCACAGTAGCCAGCTGTCAGTGCAGTCTGCTGTTAATGCTGATGTTTCTGTATATCACTGTCATCACTAGGGGGAGCTGGAGAAACAGCTCCTGCAGGCCAATCCCATCCTGGAGGCCTTTGGAAATGCAAAGACCATCAAAAATGACAACTCCTCCCGATTTGTGAGTTGGCTATTGTAACAGTTAATGATAATAACAGTTAACTCTGTCTGTTTGCCGATGTTGCTGGTACTGCATTTGATCAACTGCGTATTTCATTTTGCTCTTCATTGTGTTTATTGCTCATTTCTGTCACAGGGTAAATTCATCCGTATCAACTTTGATGTGACCGGCTACATCGTCGGAGCCAACATTGAGACTTGTATCCTGAGTTATGCTGTCACTTTTTATGTTGAATAGATATTTGGTGCTATGGAATCACACTATCCGCTAGACTTTGGTATGTAAATACAACTCCTTTCCGTGGTAGTTTCTCTACAGCACATTAGACTCATTTGTAATAACACCCTTTTTTAAATCCAGGAATAGTATTTACATTTGTAAAACAAGGTGGTACAGGTTTTTAGCAGAGAAAACGCCTGTTTTTCATGATATTTGAGCTAAAGATTAATTACACTATTATAGATTTTTTTGCTTTCAAACAATTTTATTTTTTTCATGTGTCATTAGCAAAACAAAACTGTGTTTAACTTACACACTATAGTTTAGGAACTTAACATATAACATCACTGCAGTGGATTATCGTTATTGATTTTTCTTTTTATTTTACAAACAGATAAAAAGAGGAGTGTTGAATAATGGGACTTTCAGTGAGATCACCACAAACTGTACTGCAGATTATTGAACCCCTCTCCAGGTGCAGAGTGTGTTTTTATTCTTTAACAGCTGACTGCTCTCAGATCTGCTGGAGAAGTCTCGTTGTATCAGACAGGCAAAGACAGAGAGAGCTTTTCACATCTTCTACTACATGATTGCTGGTGCTAGGGATAAACTGCACGGTAAGAGAAATACCCTTAACCTTTATTTGATACTTAAATGGTAGCCAGGCCCCATAACATTTATAATGATATGATTTTCTTTTTGTAGTATTATATGCAGTTGATTTATCTACTTGTGTGTGTGTTGTATTTGCAGAGGAGCTTCTTCTGGAGCCTTTTAGTAATTACCGGTTCCTCAGTGCGGGACATGTCCAGATCCCCGGCCAACAAGATGATGAGATGTATGAAGAGACCATGGAGGCTATGAAGATCATGGGCTTCACTGACGAAGAGAGAATTGGTATCAATGATAACCCTGATCTTATTTGAACACTTGTCTGGTATCAAATTAAACCCATGTGTTATCCAGCTGGGGTTTATTTGTAAAGTAACAGTCTGTGTGTTTCAGACATCCTGAAGGTGTGCTCCACAGTCATGCAGCTGGGAAACATTGAGTTCAAGAAGGAGAGGAACCAGGAGCAGGCGACAATGCCAGACAACACAGGTTAGACACTTCCCTCTACATATACTCAAATAAACAGACATAAACATTTCACCTTTATTCACAAACCTACCTGTCTGTCTCTAGCGGCCCAGAAGGTGTGTCATCTGCAGGGCATCAATGTGACAGACTTTACACGTGCCATCCTCACCCCTCGAATCAAAGTGGGCAGAGAGGTGGTGCAGAAGGCACAGACCAAAGAGCAGGTATTACGAAGTCTGTCTGCCAGATAGAACGTAAATCAATAATGGCACATAATCAATAAGTTAGAATATAGGTTGTCACATTTCTTATATAAGATATTTCTTTCTTTTTATTTGTTAGGCTGACTTTGCTACTGAAGCTCTCGCCAAAGCTGTGTTTGAGCGTCTGTTCCGCTGGATCCTTTCCCGAGTCAACAAGGCCCTGGATAAAACCAAACGCCAGGGAGCCTCCTTCCTGGGAATCCTCGATATTGCTGGATTTGAGATCTTTGAGGTGTGGACATGCCGATCGCAGACAAGACAGACATGCTAAGAAGGTGAGGCCAAAAAGATGTAGTGAATATTCATGCAAAATATCTGGTTATTGCAGGACAACTCCTTTGAGCAGCTGTGCATCAACTACACCAACGAGAAGCTGCAGCAGCTCTTCAACCACACCATGTTCATCCTGGAGCAGGAGGAGTACCAGAGGGAGGGCATTGAGTGGAACTTCATTGATTTTGGCCTTGACCTGCAGCCGTGCATCGAGCTCATTGAAAGACCAGTAAATAAAAAGCCCAGTATCTTATCTCATGTCACTTACATCGCCTATGGCAAAAATGTATGTTTTATAAAAATTAATGACAAATAAGAGGGTCAGCCATTCCTTCATGTTCTCTGCAGAACAACCCTCCAGGCATCTTGGCCCTGCTGGATGAAGAGTGCTGGTTCCCCAAAGCCACAGATATCTCCTTTGTTGAGAAACTCCTGAACACCCAAGGGAACCACATGAAATTTGCCAAACCCAAACAGCTCAAAGACAAGACAGAGTTCTCGATTTTCCATTATGCTGGCAGGGTGAGTTGTAAGGAGATGTATTGCACATAACAACATGATGTAGTATTTTAACTTCTAGAGTTATACTTTAGGTAATTAGATTTAGAAATTCCAATATAACATTGACATTGTTTTGATTGTAGGTGGATTACAATGCTACAGCCTGGCTGACAAAGAATATGGACCCTTTGAATGACAATGTCACATCTCTGCTCATGAACTCATCCAGCCAGTTTGTGCAAGAACTGTGGAAAGACGGTGAGATGGGCAGTTTATATCGACGATCATTTGAAATATCAGTCATGTATATTGCAACTATTTAACATTTTTGTAAATGCAAGATTAATTTGAGATTTTAGTGCACTGATACTAATACATTTGGTTATTGGATAAAGACATAACATCACCACAACAATAAACCTTACAGTTAATTTCTAATAACTTTTTTATATTACAGTCTTGTTTGTAGGACTGCATATTTGACTTGCATTCACAGTATCACAAAAATCACTGTTGTAAACAGCAACATCTACAGACACAAAGTACTAAAACACAGAAAACTTCCAGCTAATTTTGAAATATTTTTATCACAAATTGAACAAACAGATTATAATTACAAATACATTTAGACCATTTCAGCTGTTTTTACATTTTGTTTATTAATGTATTGTGTGCTGCAGCGGACAGAGTGGTGGGTCTGGACACCATTGCCAAGATGTCGGACACCTCCATGCCGAGCGCATCAAAGACAAAGAAGGGAATGTTCCGCACTGTTGGACAGCTTTACAAGGAGTCTCTGGCCAAACTCATGACCACACTGCACAACACCCAGCCCAACTTTGTCAGATGCATCATCCCCAACCACGAGAAGAGGGTAAGGAAGCATTATCATCAATAGTAGCATCTCAAAAGTTCCTCTCTGAAAACCAAGAAACACAAGCAGTAAACATTTAACTGTCTAAAGTGTTAAAATAGCAGTGGTTTGGTATTTAGCAAAGCAGTTTTTCAAAGTAGTTTGTCCTTCAGTATCCACTGTGGACAGCCCTGTCATCCAGTGCATTCTGAGTGCTATTACTATTCTGCAGCTCTCTAGGTGAAGCACTGACCATTCAGTATCGACAAGAAGATAAGTATTTCTCCACTCTACAACCTGTGTAATGATGCAGATATGGTGTTTTTTCAGGCCGGGAAGCTGGATGCCCACCTGGTCTTGGAGCAGCTGAGGTGCAATGGTGTGCTGGAGGGAATCAGAATCTGCAGACAAGGATTCCCCAACCGAATTGTCTTCCAGGAATTCCGCCAGCGGTGAGTTGGATCTGACGGGCATCACTAACCCATAACATTGTTTTCAAATCTACCTAAAAAATTATATTGCATTATATAGATAATCCACCTACAGAGCATTTTGTTTTTGTAATATTTCAATAGCTGATTAGATGAGATTTGACATTTCAGCATTTTTACTTTACCCAATTTACATGTTAAACTAAACATAAGCTGTTGAAGTACTCTTTAAACTCTCTTTAGGCAGACTCCCCAAACAAATTACCTCCCACAAATCTCTGTGTAAACCTCTTTGTCTCCTAACAGATATGAGATCCTTGCTGCTAGCGCTATTCCCAAAGGTTTCATGGATGGAAAACAAGCCTGCTGCCTCATGGTAAATTCAAATTAAACACACCAATTACAAATGGTTAGCAATGCAGTATTTTTGTGTCTGAATTTTGTCTGACACAGATTTCCTGTCCCTTCAGATCAAGCATTTAGACCTGGACCCTAACCTGTACAGGATCGGACAGAGTAAGATCTTTTTCCGCACAGGAGTTCTGGCCCAGCTGGAGGAGGAGAGAGATCTGAAGATCACAGTGATCATCATTGCCTTCCAAGCCCAGGCTAGAGGTTTCCTGGCAAGAAAGTACGTAAATACAAGCCCCTTCACATGTATATCAGCCTACTGCGATTTTAACAGTTGTTTTTGGTAACACAGAGGAATGCTGCTTTGTACTTGGTTTCCTTTGCTGTATATTAGAAACATGCTTAAAATTCATTAAGTTCCTTTTACTGCTTTATTTTCATAGGGCCTTTGCCAAGAGACAACAGCAACTGACAGCCATGAAAGTGATCCAGAGAAACTGTGCTGCCTACCTCAAACTCAGGAACTGGCAGTGGTGGAGGCTCTTCACAAAGGTCATTGAGTCATTGTTCACCTTCATGCAACAACACTTTGAATCCCGTCATATTTTCTTTGTAGTTGTGTAATCGTTGCTTGATTAATATGCTTGGGTTATGCCTGGAAGGAAAATTCCAAGCTTAGTCTTTTTGCCCCTTTGTAACAAAGATATTGCCCATCCTTCTGATCTATAGGTCAAGCCTCTGCTGCAAGTGACCCGTCAGGAGGAAGAGATGAGTCTGAAGGAGGAAGAGCTGCAGAAAGCCAAAGAATCTGCTGTAAAGTTTGAATCTGAGCTGAAGGAAATCACCTTGAAACACACATCGGTAAATGATAAGAGACATAAAGATATTTCTAAACTCTGTATAGATAAAGCTTGTCTGAAGTGAACATTTTAATGCTTATATAATAAAGACGCAATGATGGTTGACTATTTCAGGTTGTTGAGGAGAGGAACGCACTTCAAGAGCAGCTCCAAGCAGAGACAGAACTGTATGCCGAGGCTGAGGAGATGAGGGTCCGTCTTGCGGCAAAGAAGCAGGAGCTGGAGGAGATCCTGCACGAGATGGAGGCAAGGCTGGATGATGAGGAAGAACGTGCTCAAGGGCTATTGGTGGAGAAGAAGAAGATGCAACAACAGATGCAGGTCTGCAATTCTTGCTTATCAATGTTATTGTCCATGCTCAGTTGTGTTCTCTAACAATGTGATGAGTAACAGAAACTGGATGGCAATGTTTTATTTTTGTAGGAATTGGAGGAACATTTGGAGGAGGAGGAAGATGCACGGCAAAAGCTACAGCTGGAGAAGGTTACATGCGAAGGAAAGATCAAAAAGCTGGAGGATGACATCCTGGTGATGGAGGATCAGAACAACAAGCTGCTGAAGGTGAGTGTGGATAAAGAGAGTTGGTCAGAGTGAAACTTAAATAAGTCAAATACAGTGAAAAACATTAGTCAAAAACATTCAGTCAATTTTGATAAACATATGTCTTGCATTGTGGTGTAGGAGAGGAAGTTGATGGAGGAAAGGATTGCCGACTTCAGTGCCAACCTTGCTGAAGAAGAGGAGAAATCCAAGAACCTCACTAAACTCAAAAACAAACACGAGTCCATGATTTCTGAGCTGGAAGGTAGTTATCTCATATTCATTTTAATGCGCAGACCCTTACAAACATCTAAAAATTATTAATGCCATGTACAATTAGTACAAAGTTGGATTTCTTTTAACTCTTTCCTTCTGCTGCTCTTGTAGTCCGCTTGAAGAAGGAGGAAAAGGGTCGTCAGGAGCTGGACAAGGCAAAGCGCAAGTTGGAGGCTGAGTCCAATGACCTGCAAGAGCAGATAGCTGACCTACAGGCTCAAATCGCTGACCTCAAAGCCCAGCTTGCCAAGAAGGAGGAGGAGCTACAGAATGCATTGGCCAGGTGATGTCCAAGTCAGACTTATTATCTGTTTAGCAACTATTTTTATTTTTTTTTTAATTGCAGAAAGACAGCTTATTACTTTGCATCACCTCTTAAATGATCGCACGCTATTTTCTCTTTTTCATCATGCTTATCATTATCCTATTTTGTGAATTTTTCTGCCTCTTAGGTTAGAAGATGAGACAGCTCAGAAGAATAACGCTCTGAAGAAGATCAGAGAGCTGGAGGGCCACATCTCGGACCTGCAGGAGGACCTGGACTCAGAGCGGGCAGCCAGGAACAAGGCAGAGAAGATCAAGAGGGATCTTGGGGAGGAGCTAGAGGCCCTCAAATCAGAGCTGGAGGACACACTGGACACCACTGCTACCCAGCAGGAACTAAGGTCTGTTCCACAGAACTGAAAATACCAACGCATGTGGGCACTGAGGAATTTGAGGGGATTGAAATGTGTCATATTGTTTTGGTGCATATCTTATCTATATATGTTGTACAGAGCCAAACGTGAACAGGAGGTGACCCTGTTGAAGAGAGCAATAGAGGAAGAGAACCGGACCCATGAGGCTCAGATACAGGAGATGAGACAGAAACATACTCAGGCCACGGAGGAGCTCACAGAGCAGCTGGAACAGTCCAAACGAGTATGGAGCGTGTAAAGCACAATTCAGGAGCACCTGTTTTATCTGGATAAACACAGTTAAATCAAGTTTTATTTCCCCTCCTCTGCTTAGGTGAAGTCCAATTTGGAGAAGGCTAAACAAGCTCTGGAGAAGGAGACCTCAGAGTTAACCATGGAGGTGCGCTCACTCGTCCAAGCCAAACAAGACGGGGAACACAAGAGGAAGAAGTTGGAAGGTCAGGTGGCAGATCTGCAGTCCCGCTTCACTGACAGTGAGAAGCATAAGGCTGAGCTGGGAGAACGCTGCTCCAAGATCACTGTAAATAAGATGCGTTGTATTTACATTAGAAATCCAAGACTTTTCAATAGTTAACCACATGTAACTTCATCTTTGTATCATCCAGGTTGAATTGGAGAGTGTGACAAGTCTACTGAATGAAGCAGAGGGCAAGAACATCAAATTGAGCAAAGATGTAACCAGCCTCTCATCCCAACTTCAAGACTCTCAGGTAATTTGATCTTTAGAAAAACCTTTGCATGTTTTTTTTCTAGACACAGAATTATTTCAGTTGGGATTTTAACACTGGCTTTTTATCTGGTTGCTGCTGTAGGAGCTTCTGGCTGAAGAGACGCGTCAGAAGCTGCAGTTCTCTACAAAGCTGCGGCAAGCAGAAGACGAAAAGAACAGCTTGCAGGAACAGCTTGAGGAGGAGATGGAGGCTAAGAGGAATGTGGAGAGACACGTGTCAACCCTCAACATTCAGGTCAGAGTTCAGATTTGTAAATTGACAGATTAAGGCTGCATTCTTTTTTTCTTTTGAAGTGCTGCAGCTTCCCTTCCACAGTAGACGATGTTGCACACAATTAAGAAATACTACTTCATCATGCTATTGCCTCCAAAATTTTGACCATCTGATTCCTAGATCCATGGCAGTCAAGACTGAAACAGTGTGCTGAGATGCATATGCAATGAAACATTGAAACTTTTGAATTAATTATTTATATATATTTATATACTTAACAGTGCTGTGAAGTAAAGCAGGTCTCTCTTCTTCTGTCTACAGCTGTCAGATGCAAAGAAGAAGCTGGATGAAATGACAGGAAACATTGAGCTACTGGAAGAAGGTAAGAAACGTCTGCAGAGGGATTTAGAGGCAGCCAACACCCAGTTTGAGGAGAAGGCCTCAGCATATGACAAATTGGAAAAGACCAAAAACCGCCTGCAGCAGGAGCTGGAGGACACACTGATGGACCTGGACAACCAGAGGCAGAACGTATCAAACCTGGAGAAGAAGCAGAAGAAGTTTGACCAGGTCAGCTGAAGAGTTACCGTTTGTGTCCTTAAGATTGTTAATGTTACAGGTCACTTATAGATCTTTTCCTTTTTGGGATCCAGATGCTGGCAGAGGAGAAGAGTATCTCCAGTAAATATGCAGATGAGAGAGACCGTGCTGAAGCCGAGGCCAGAGAGAAGGAGACCAAGGCTCTGTCCCTGGCGAGGGCTCTGGATGAGGCCCAGGATGCCAGAGAGGAATTAGAGAGAGCCAACAAGGCCCTGAGGACTGAGATGGAGGACCTGATCAGTTCTAAGGATGACGTGGGAAAGAATGTTAGTACTGAAACTTTTTTTGGTGAAACCATCACTGAATGCTTGTTTATAGTGTCAGTCTATTATCAAGCATCCTTTGTGGATTCCTCAGGTAATTACAGTTGTATACCTGATGTGGGAGCTAATTTGATAGTATGTTTGTATCAGGTCCACGAGCTGGAGAAGTCCAAACGAGGCCTGGAAGCCCAGGTAGAAGAGATGAAGACCCAGCTAGAGGAACTGGAAGATGAGCTGCAGGCGGCTGAGGATGCCAAGCTGCGTCTGGAGGTCAACATGCAGGCTCTCAAGGCCCAGTTTGAGAGGGACCTCCAGGGACGCGATGAGATGGGAGAGGAGAAGAAGAGACAACTTATCAAGCAGGTTAAAGGAAAAAAAAACACTGTCATTAAATGTTGCACCAGCTCCAGCAGCAGTGAGCTAAGCAAAGATGACTGTTGACTGCAGGTTCGTGAGTTGGAGACGGAGCTCGAGGACGAACGAAAGCAGAGGGCCTCGGCGGCAGCAGCAAAGAAGAAGCTGGAGACAGACATGAAGGATCTGGAGGGACAGATTGAGACATCCAATAAGGGCAGAGATGAGGCTATCAAGCAGCTCCGCAAGCTTCAGGTGAGAATCAGTTTGTGAGTTTTCACTTTGACTAAAAGATTCACTGTGTAACATTGGGTGGTGTGTTAGTGAAGTTGGAAACTGCACTGCTCTGCTGTTAAAAATGCAGAAATCTGATGTTAGAGCCAGTCTTTGTTTTGATTTTCCTGAAGTTTTTAGTTAAATCCTTGTAAATCACACTGGAAGTAAAGGCTCTGGTTACTTTCACGCCTACTCATTGTATGATAAATAAACAACATCTATTGATGATTGTTGCTCCACTGCCCTCCAGGCCCAGATGAAGGACTATCAGAGGGAGCTGGAAGATGCTCGTGCTGCCAGAGAGGATGTGCTAGCGACCGCAAAGGAGAGTGAGAAGAAGGCCAAGAGTCTGGAGGCTGAGCTCATGCAGCTGCAGGAGGTACACTGTTGAAACCTAACATGGAAAGTATCCTATTAGCTTGACATAATAGACTGAAATTTAATTTGTTTGTAGGATCTGGCTGCAGCTGAGAGAGCACGTAAGCAGGCAGAGGCTGAAAGAGATGAACTGTCTGATGAGCTGGCAAGCAACTCATCTGGAAAGTGTGTAACAATGTCATTACCCCAGGCAACTGTGTCAAGAGAACATAAATAATGGTTGTGTTTGAGTTCTGCTGGGTTTCTTATGTTCAGGTCAGCCTTGGCAGAAGAGAAGCGACGTCTAGAAGCTAAGATCTCCCAGCTAGAGGAGGAGCTGGAGGAGGAGCAGAGCAACATGGAGATCCTCAACGACAGGCTGAGGAAGAGCACACAGCAGGTGACGAGAGCAAAGTGTCAGTCAACTCAGCCCAATGTCTACCCCCTTTTTCCAATTAAATGGAAATGGAAACCATTTTTCTCCGTAGGTGGATCAGCTCACCAACGAGTTGCAGGCAGAGCGCAGCACCTCCCAGAAGAACGAGAGCGCTCGGCAGCAGATGGAGCGCCAGAACAAGGAGCTGAAGGCCAAGCTCCAGGAGATGGAGAGCCAGGTCAAGTCCAAATTCAAGTCCTCCATCTCTGCATTGGAGGCTAAAGTGGCACAGCTGGAAGAGCAGCTGGAGCAGGAGAACAGGTCAGGAATGGAAATCATTCCGAGACTGTGTCATTTGTAATTGCACATCCATTATAGAGTGGCATTTTATTTGTTACATTTACCATTACATTCTGCATCATACTACAATACTGCCCAATTGAACATTTATTTCTTGTTAACTTTGACTGATCACCTGTCATTTTCAGGGAGAAGCAGGCTAATGCCAAGAGTATGCGCCAGAAAGACAAGAAGCTGAAGGACCTGATCATGCAAGTAGAGGATGAAAGAAAACAAGGAGAGCAGTACAAAGACCAGGTACAATCACTTCAACAGTGCTTGAACAAGACGTGTGTGCACGATTGACTGATAGTGGATGTCAGTCAATCAATAAATCAGTCAGTCAAGCCTGCATATTCCTCCTCCTCGTTCTTCAGGCAGAAAAGGCGAATACTCGCATGAAGCAGCTGAAGCGGCAGCTCGAGGAGTCCGAGGAGGAGTCTCAGCGTGCTACGGCCGCTCGCAGGAAGCTGCAGCGGGAGCTGGATGAAGCCACCGAGGCCAATGATGCCATGAGCCGGGAGGTCAACTCTCTCAAGAGCAAACTAAGGTAAGAAGAAGGACCAAAGAATCTATCAATGAATGCGTGTCCTATTTGTGACAGGTTGTCTTTTGCAGCTTTGAGCCTGTGAAGGTAAACAGATACTAAAAAAGGTGAATGATAAATAGTAGCTTTAGGAGGCATATGTGAAATATGAATAACAAATTAATCTTTATAAACAAAAGAAATACATTTAAATGACATGTCTTTCACCTGAAGAGTAGAAGATGAGCCATCCACTGTCCTCTGTGAAAGGTTATGAGGTAACATGTTAATACAGTGGATGTAGGCTAATACAAGTACACGCATGTACAATCATGTCCATCTCTATTCCAGAGGCAACCCTGAACCCAAGGAGTAACACAGCAGGTACCTCTGCGCCTCAAAGTTACACCATCACCATTCCTCATCAACAAAACTTTTCATCTCCCCTGCACACTCCTGTTTCTGTCATTTCTATCACTGAGCCGAACTGAGAGAAATATGGTTCATCAGCCACCAGACTAAACGGGATGTCAGTAACTAATAAATGACTGATGTCCAATTGGTGGCCATGTTTTTCTCAGTGCTTGGTTTAATTTCCATAAACCGAACTCATTTTCCTGAGCCAGGAGTCAAATGAGTTACAAAGATAACCAGCGTGCTTAACCTGTAACGAAGCACAATCTGTACATTCTGTATTTCATCGATCATCCTCCTTGTAGTGTAAAACACGAGTGGTTTTCCAATAAAACCTTTATCCACTCAGACACTGTCACATAATCCACACCTCTCACTGTGCCCATATGTTTTTGTGTCGCGTCTTTGTGTGTGTGTGTGTGTGTGTGTCTCTGTGGCATCTTTAGGCGTGGAAATGAGCCGTCCTTTGGCAGCACACCTCGCCGTATGGGAGGAGGCCGAAGGGTGGTCGAGGATGCCTCAGAGGAGGAGGGCGAGTCTCAGAGTGACTTCAACGGAACCAAGTCCACAGAGTGAGAAGTTTTGTTAACCAGAATGAGATAGAAGACACCAGGGCAGGACTGCCACTTAAACACCCAGTAACTTCAGAGCCTGTTATATCATCCTGTTCTTCCATATCACATCTAAATATATATATATATATTTTTTCTATCAGTCCCCATAGTGTATCTTCTCATTTCAGTGCACCTTTTCTTGACACAAAACAATCAAAAAGGACTTTGTCAACTAGTTATGATGGCTCTGGTGGTGTGTGATTTGCTGTTCCTATTTTTTTTTTTTTAATTTACACTGTTGTACTGCACTGAATGAATGATACTTCCTTATTGCAGAGTTTTGTACACAAATAGGTGCCTCTAATTACCACGCTAACCTGCCAGCAAAGCCTCGGGGTCTCCACAATGTCACCCTGTGAACTTAAAGCAGAGACATCGTGTAAATCTACAGATCTGTAACTATTATCAGCGACTGCTGTCCTGTTGCCTGTGACTGCTGTTAAGTGTTTCAGTGCAGCACTGAAGTGGTCAGACCAGACAGAAAATGCACAAGCGTGTTTCTTCACCTGGTCTTGCTCCAGTCGGTGCTGCCGTTTGTACCCAGCATACAAATATTTAGCTGTTAACATGTCCTTAGGTCACCATTTAAAGTATGTTATATGCACCTTTCTTGTGCCCTATATATGTTTAGATTCATTTTAGTAGTAAGAGACTATTTGAGTCAAACAGGTTTACGGTTTTCCTAAGTAGGAAATCATGAGCCACATTTCAGTATTTGTCACTTACCAGCACTCACATTTCTATCTCCCCTTTATCCAGATTTCCTGTACATGTTAAAAAGCCCAAATCACCCTAAACTAAGGAATTATAAATTTTATATGTCATATGTATCAACTGATGTTTACATGACACCTTTTTATGTATCAACTGTTGAAACACCTGCACAAGAAATAAAGATTCTTCAAAAGAAAGTTCATTTTCACTACACCTCTTTTAATGTTTGTCTCAGTCAGTAACTTCATCTCACTCATCTGTTCAGTTCAATAGAAAAACAACTGCAAACCAACAGGATAAAAGTTGGGTATAGTACCTCAGGCACATATAGTTTTCAATACAGAAGCAGTTGCACAGGTGCTACAAATGACACCCGGTACACAGTGGTCATAGATTACAATTACAGTTAGCTCATGTTAGTTCCAGGAAGTTTAAACAGCGAAGAAGAGCAGGATCTCTGAATCACAAGTCCTACACATAGGCTACAGTGATGACTGCTGTTACTGTACTGTCTGCTTTTAATGAGCTGCTGTATGGCAGTAATGACAATTCCAGATGAACTGGAAACATTTCAGTGAAAAAAAAAAATTAAAAAAAGCAAAGACGTCACATTAAAAGGTGTTCTCCCACTCACAAACATGTCTTACTAAAAAGCTGGAATAAGAGGTATTCAATATACTATAGGTTCTATCCACTTACACAAATATACTATGATCTGTGCTTATCGTTGGCCTGTTAAAACCTATTATTGCTTGGTATTTTTCCCATCCGCCCAACTCATCTAGGGTTGGGCAGATGAGAGAGAGAATAATCACTATACATTCTGTAGTGCACATGAGCTGATCTAAGAGCATACTATTGCCACTGTAAAACAAAAAAAAAACAGTTCTTGGTAACACTAGATCATAAATGAGCAACAAGATGAAAACCTTATCTCAAAGGTGGAAAAACCTATTCTTCACATTCATAAACCCATGGGATAGAATTTTTGTTTATACTTTAAGCAAGTTTTCATTGAGCCTGTTTACATGAACATAAAAGTCAGATAACTGGGAATAATCAGATAATTGTAATCATCAGATCTGAAGCGTTTACATGCACGTAAGAAATGCGACAATTAAAAACCATGGTTTAGATGTTTCAGTCCATTATCGCATTTCTTTCGGAGTATGTACGACTCAAATTTCCTGTTATCTTCCACTACGTAACTTCCATTTTCTATTATTTCAATTGTTTTTACACATGCGCAGATGTAAAAGAACGAAATAAATCAGATTAATCTGTACACATGCAGGAAGTCATCAGAGTATTGAGGAGAAATCAAGGTGTGTTAATCCGATTTCTCATAATCAGATTACTGCTGTTATCTGATGAAGCATGTCAGATTATGCCGTTTACATGACCGCTTGAATAATCCGATTACTCCAGAAATCAGATACTGATCGGTGTATTAGTGTGCATGTAAATGGGCTCGTTGATGGGACTTAAGTGGTACAAACGATATCGGTCGAGTCTGGTGAGAAAAATTGAAGAAACTACTTGTGGTTCTTGAAAGTAGCCTGTAAAACCTGATTTCTAAAAGCCTGGAAGAAAGAGGAATCGATCTTCCACTGCAGTATTTTAACCATTTTTTACAGTTACAAAATCACAGCAAATCAAAGTCTATAAACTAAGGAGGTAACAATAATGTCAATGAAGGCAGCAAATGGCTTAAAAACTAACACCAACCTCCGGCAGACAGTTATTAATTTATTACTTGATTCACTTTGTAGCAGTTAAGGGTCCTGAGGCAGTGAAGATCATCAATCCTACTCCAAAAAAAATAAGTTACAAAGGGATCATCCTGGTCCGACTAAAAAGATCTAGCTCATCCAAATCCTAGCCTTTGTGAACTAAAATGACTAAACTGACGCCAGTGCTGTCCATTACTAGACTCTTTGAGCCCATAGATCAAGTACACTCACTTTTCATATCAGATTTCCCCTTAGACAAAACTTAAACCAATGCTTTTATGTTGGATCAGTTTTTCCAGTCATCACAGCTTTGGTTTGGATTGAGAATGTGCACAATTGAACCTTTAGATAAAGGATATTTCTTGGTCTCTACACTGTGGTCACGTCTAATGACGGCAATAAACACGCCGGGCATTCATTTGGGTCCCTATATCACGATCAGTGGCTAATGCAGTGACGTCGCTACATTGTGCTTGACCCACCATGGAACGTAAATAGGACAAATCAGTTTAGATGCTACTCACCCACAACAGCAAGGATGTTAAAGTGTGCGCAGCTAGATCTACTTTTTGTTTTTTTTTTTTAAACACAAGCTGTAGCGCTGCATCTGGTGATATGATGTGGTTTGAGCTTGAGACAGCAGTAGTCCATGCACTGATTATGTGGAGCACAAAGCGAGGAGAGTTCAAACAGTTCAGCAGGGCAAGCAGCGACAAGGGAAGACAGCCCAGCTCAGAGTCTCAGTGCTGTAGATTTATCACGGAGCAAGGAGGAAGATGGGGACAGGATCGGGGTTACTGCGGGAAGGACATGGCTTGCAGAATTTCCTCTCATAGCAGGATCTTGACTCCTCCCTGTGGAGACTGGGCGCCCTGAGAGATCCCCCTCGGAGGAGCCGGTCCAAATTCTAACCGCTTCACTAAACTGAAAGATGAGAAATGCAGATGAATACTAAAACACAGTCTGCTTTACAATATCTTTTCTTACTGATTAGTGCTTCCACCAAAAGTTCAAGAGATATTAAACTGGACTCTGCTTCCATTTTCTACTTACCTGTCGTACTGAGGAGGAGGACTCATGCTGCTCGCCTGAACCTCAGAGCCGCCTTCTAAACCTGAGGGGCTACTAGGCCCAGGTAAAAGGGCAGGTCTGGTGGTAGAGGAGTCGTATACAAAATCTCGACATGATGCCAACTTAGACTCCAGATTCTGGCAAGGACATCAAATAATATTTGGTAGTATTCATCTCATGTATGCAAAAATATAAACTTGTGCTAATGGCTCTGCATATGTAATGTGGGCTGTAGTTTTGATTTGAATGAAATTTCTTACTCCAACTTTTCTGAGCAGCTCCCCTACGATGTTGAGTGCAGATATCCGGGCAGATGTAGTCAGAGGAGTCCCTGTCAATCCATCACCTAACAACCAAGAAAAATAAGGAAAAAAGGGAATTAGTTTATATTTCAACAGTATTAAAAATACATCAAGTGGAGTTCCCTTCATTATAGTAAACGGTGGTGTTCATAATATTTGATGATGGTTTGGTTATGACAATAGAAGCTTTCTTTTCACCTCGGCGGATGCTGGAAGCAAGGGGTGTTGCAAATGAGCTGATCGGTTTGGAGGGTGTGACAGGGACAGATGGGTTGTTGCCTGCAGGGCATGGCAGATCTGGCCGATCCGGATCTTTGCCCAAGCTGCTGGACGGCCGCCTTTCTTTTTGTCGCACGGCCAGCTCCTGCCGGAGGTCTGCCACAGACAGGACACAACAGGCACAGAAGGTCAAGATTAATGACCAACTCAAGAGCAGAATGTTCATGTCAGAGGTTCCAAAATTTTTTCATCTCAAGACCCAAGAGTGAGTGAGTTTTATGGTGACCAAAATGTCCAAAATAATTCATGATGAACTGTACTTATGCTAAATATACAAAAAATAATAATTTCCTGACTTTCACAACATCAAAACACTACATGTCGTATCTGAGATGAACAGAAAGAACATTACTCTTCTTCTGTTTGCGTTAGGCAGAAGTGGAAGAAGTGCATTACAAGTGGAAGTGCTAAATTTAAAATGCTATCAACATACAAAAGTATTTTCAGCAAAATATACAACTGTACTCAAGTGCAATGTATACTTAAGTAAATATACTGAATTACATTCCACCACTGGGATTAGGAAAGTTAATTCACATGATATTTTTATGCATTTTCAATTGGTCATTCTGTAAATGTTACATGATCCGTTTTGTGTCCCAACTCTAATTTTAGGAAAAGATATATCAGTTGAAGTCTCAAATGATCTAGCAATGTCAAGTTATTTTCATACAAACTGAAAAGTTAAGTTGATTTACAGCAAATTAAAGTACGACTGCTGTCATGTACTGCATGAGACTAAATGTATCTCTGGAGTCTATGTTTCATATAACATTCATAAAATAAATAAATAAAAATTTAAAACAGGCATTTTCAATTTTATGTGCCTGAAATAAAAATATGAATGCCAGGGTCAACTAATTCTAATACATTACAAAGGTGATACAGGCATCATCAAATGATCAACTCCTGCCCTATTACAACTGTACAAAAACAGTTGTCATTTACCAGGACGTTCATCACACTTTGTAAATGTAAATAACAATATGTGAAGGAATCATCATTTGAAAATCTTAAGTATACTGACCCACGTGTTAATTTAAATCTTTTAAAATGACAACAGTTTTGTATATAGCTGCAAATAAGATGCAAACAGGAAGGATAAAAGTTTGTTGAATTAATCCAGATATCAAAATTCACAGAGTCAGCTCTAAGTACCACTTTGTGGAAAAATCAGCAGTTCTTTTAAACATGAGAAGACGCAGTGAGACAGTGTCAGTG
>JAPQRQ010000001.1:16996451-17009666 GCA_037367365.1 Apogon talboti
TCCTCGGCCTGGATTTATTTTCTTGTGCCAATTTTATTGTCATGTTCCTTTTTTTTGTGCGTTCATGTGCATCTAATCTGATTAATCTTAAATTAGACTTATCTGAAGAGGAATAGTATTTTAAAAAGTTATCAATGCAAGTATTTTACTTTTTAAGTTTTCTCCCAAAAAATCACCACACAAAAATCTAAAACATGCTTTTCCTTTATTAAACAAAATACTGTAATTGCACAAAATATGATGAGAATAGGTTACTTAATTTTTTTTTTTTTCCTAGGAATGTAGTCCAGTCTATCACCAACTCCATTCACTATTTCTTCACATTATTGCCACCCCCCCACCCGTGTTGAATCACTGACCTTGTGGCTTTTCAATCTGTTTGCAGTGAGGCTGACTTTGACCCCGACTCCTACAAAATTCCATTTGTTGTTATGTCTCTGAGCACCTTGGCCTCTGAGGTCCACAGCCTGTTGCAGTCACACGAGGGCACTCTTCCACTGCTCAGGTATCACCACCTCTTTGATTTATGAATAAGAAAAGGTCAAACAGCATTAGGTGTTAACGATGCTGTATTTTTTTCCTTAGTTTTCCGGACTGCTATGCTGCAAAATTCAGCCCCTTGCAGCTGGGAAATGAGACCCTTGAGGGTGGCGTTCCACTGGAGCACCTCATTACTTGTGTTCCCAGCATCACAGTAGTCACAGCCCAGAATGGCTTCAAAGTCATCAAGTGGATCCACAATAAACCTCCAGCGCCAAACTCTGGTGGGAACACTGTCATTTATTTGTTGATGTACTGCAGGCATAGTAGTTTATGGGGGGAAAAAAACATGATACTATCAGCTTGGGTGTTTTTTTTTTTTTATACTTTACTGGTCAGCTCTTTGTAAATTTTTAAAAAGAAAAATATTGTGTTTCCATACAGAACCATGGATTCAACGCTGCAAGAGTCCAGTGGGCAACCCCCAACTGATCCAGTTCAGCCGAGAGATTATTGATCTGTTAAAGAGCCAGCCCTCTTGCGTCATGCCCATCAGCAAGTTCATACCCTCATACCACCATCACTTTGCCAAGCAGTGCCGTGTCTCAGACTACGGCTACTCAAAGCTGTTGGAGCTACTGGAGGCTGTGCCACATGTTTTGCAGGTACGCATTAGGGCTGTGCATTTTAGGTTCTTGATTTGTCTTCTGTTTTTTGGGTACCAAATGTATGTGGTCAATTTTTTTTTTCTCTACTCAGATCTTGGGTATGGGTACCAAATGTCTCCTGACTTTGACCCACCGTGCTCAGGTGAAACGTTTCACCCAAGACCTGCTCAAACTCCTCAAATTTCAAGCAAGCAAACAAGTGGCAATTAGAGACTTTATGCAGGCATACCACTGGTTAGTCAGCGTCGCATTACCTTTTGTGTTTTTTATTTTAAAAAGTGCTCTCCCCTTTTTCTGTGGTTAATTTTTCCTTTGGTTATGATTTAAAGAACCACATTTGTTTAAAGCTAGAGAAAAGACTGGATCATCAGTTTTATGCAGTTTTACTTTTGTGTTTCAGGTGCTTCTCCAGAGACTGGCAGGTAGTCAACTATGGCATATGTGAGCTAATGGACCTGCTAACTGAAATTCCTGACACAACAATCACTATTACACACCAAGACTCAAACGTCATCATCTCTGTTCCTAAGAGAGGTACAAAGGCCTAAAACTACTTGATATTTCAGAAAAGAGAATCAAGGACTCACGTATAGAAACGTCAAGTTCTAGTTCAGTTTCTTGCCTTCATTCGATATTAAGAGAATGCAAATGTACCAAATACTTTTTCAACATTCCAGTAATTTCCTCCTGTTTAACTTGCAGAACGTACACCAGAGGAGATCGACCGCACCAAGCAGTTTGGGAAGGAGGTGGTGGATCTGCTCCGTCACCAGCCTCACTGCAGAATGCCCTTCAGTAAGTTCATCCCCACCTACCACCACCACTTCGGTCGACAGTGCAAGCTCAGCTACTACGGCTTCACTAAACTCATCGAGCTCTTCGAGGCCATCCCTGACGTACTGATGGTAAGTTGGCCACATTTGTAAGCCGTAGTGTCATATATAAGATATTGTCCCAGATCTTTGCTCTCTGTAGATATGAACAGCTTGTTCTACGGCAACAGAAAAAGAAGCATTCATATATTCAGGTCATAACACACCGATAACTTATTTATTAATATATTAAATTTATGCTATGTGATCTATTATCCTTGTAAACCTTGGCACAGTGGACCATTTTATATTTGTTAAATACATTTTGCTTAATGTTTTCTTAATTCTGGGCTCAAAAGGCAGAACATGCCCATTCACTCCTTAAGCTGTTTGCAGATTTCATCACCAACAGATCTGTAGTGCCAAAATGAATTGTGCCCAAATACTTCTGGATCTTACTGTATGTTGATATTGGAATCTAAGTGTAATTCAGATACGAAATGATGGGCTCTATGTTGTGTAGAGATGGGAAACTCAATGACCAATATCACACGTTATATGTGATGGTCTGAGTTAAAAGCCTTGTATTCTGGCACATTACATAGTACATTCAGTGGTTCAGGGCAGACTTTTCCTCCATCTGCATTGAGCTTAGCTGTAACCAGGTTATTGGATCAACGTTTTTCCAGCTTAATGATTTAAGGTACAAACTGTGGCATCTGTTCACATTGCCCTGCTTAGATGCTCACTATCTAATTGTGTTTGTGTTTTCTTGTCCTTGCCTCCCACATGGGTCAGGTGCTGGAGTGTGGTGAAGAGAAAGTGCTGACTCTAACTGAAGTAGAGCGTATCAAGGCGCTCGCCGCTCAGCTGGTCAAGCTGCTGCGTGCTCAAAAAACTTCCAGCCTTCCCGTCAGCCAGCTGCTCACGGAGTACAGCAAGACTTTTGGTTATGGACTCCGCTTGCAGGACTACGATGCCAGCTCCCTACCCACTCTACTAACTAAACTCTGCCATGTTGTGAAGGTAAAGGGCACCGTTACCATACTTGGATTTTTAGTTTTTTTGTTTTTTTTTTGGTTGCATTTTATGGCCTTAACTTTACATTAAATGTGTGTATGTCTGTCCCTTCTTTAAAATAGCTGTTTAAAGGCATATATATATGAGCTTCTGTACAAAGCCATCGTCTGTGCAGTAACGTCAGAGAGATTTCTATTTATGTTAAAATCATCTGACATCACATACATGCTCATCATTGTTCCCAGGGAAATTCCTCAAACTTTTGCTGCAGTTTTAACAGATGTCTTGATTAAATGACCTCACTCTCTTCATTTCCAGGTGGTGGATGGATCCGAGGGTCGAGAAGTGCAGCTAATAAACAGGAAGTCTCTACGTTTGCTGACCTCACAGCTACTGGCACTGCTCATGTCCCAGGAAGACAATCAGGTCTCCAAAGGACTGAGGGTGGAGGAGCTCACCCAGCACTACCTGACAGTCCACGGAACCACACTCAACCCATGTGAATATGGGTTTCTCTCCCTCAGTGAGTTACTCAAGAGCCTACCTTATCTTGTGGAGGTGAGTACAGTGTCTTCATCAATTCACCACAAGCTCATGTTTGATGCACTGATGTTGTCTGACTCACTGATTTCAGTTCTCCTGTTAAGAGGTATAATTGATAGCGTACTACTCATTTTTCTAAGTTTGTTTTAATGGGCAAATCAAATGTGTGTTCATAGTAAAAAACTGACTTGAACTATTCTCTAAAACTGCACCAGGCTACAGGACTTTCTTTATCTACACAAATCTCAAAATAACTGGATAAGACATTGTGTACAAATAAAACCCAACTGAAAATTAATTGCAGTAGAACAACAATTATTTAATCAATGAGTTATTATCTGCTGTCACCAATATACTGACTTGATAATCAGTCATATTTTCAGAAATGTCTTGAAGTCTTGTGAATCAAACAGACCTTTGAGGACATCGTCTTGGGCTTTTGGAAACACTAGGAAATCAGTAAACAATACAAATGATTGTTTGCAACCAAAAATAGCAGTAGATCCCACATTATTCATAGTACTATGTCACCACTATAGCAGCAGCTGATAAAGCGCAACTTAATTTACTATCTTTGTACCAAAATACAGCTGTATCGGTGAAACAAATAGTGGTGACTTTCCTTTTCTTCAATCATTGTAAACTGTTTCCACATCAGCAACTTACTAGTATGTATTTGAATGCAACATTACCATCTCTGTTGCCTTGCTCATTATGTGAAACATTGTGCTGCTCTCATGTAAATTTGACTGGCCAAGAATCCCATATATCCTAGATTGATCAGCCAGTCACCACGCATGACCAGCAACCTGAAAACCATCTGTTTCCAGTGACTTTCCTAAATCAATTAGTGCATCTCTGGTTGGATCTATTTGACTTCTGTGTCACTATTCTGTACTGTTCTTGGACTTCGGATGGATGAATGTTTTATATATTTATTTATTTTTTAAACAGCTGTACCATGAAGAAAATGACTACAGCAGTACAGAGGGCAACACAGCCAGCGTGTGCAGTGAGGAGTGGGTGCGGCTAACCAAGCTTTACCAGTTTTCTCGTAACGTCCGTGCGCTGCTCCACACCTACCATTACAACCAGATCTTCCTGACTGAGTTCCAGGGAGCTTACAGCAAATTCACAGGCTGCAGCCTTGAACCACGTTCATATGGATACAACAGCACTGACGAGCTCCTCAGTGCCATCCCACAGGTAGGAATTTGAGAGGATTTTTTTAATGTCACAAACTGAAAACTTTCATGCTAGACTTAACAGAATTTAAGCATGTTTGACATGTGAAATATCCATGCTTTAAATTGGTCAAAACTCATCTGAACTTTGCTTCATTGTTCCCCAACACCAGATTTTACATGAGTGTATTATCAAAGGTTATGTTCTTATTTCTAAATCTGTCGTCCTGGTGTTGTGACATCTTCAGGTGGTCTGGATCAAAGGGCACAGTCACAAGAGGATTATCGTTTTGAAGAACGATATGAAAGGTAAAGGTGAGCAAATCAGCATCACTTTGTAGTTTCAGAGCATTTAGGCTTTAGGATGTTATATACTTCAGAAGTTGTCCTGAAATGGCTACTGATCTCTTTGTGCATTTGTTTGTGCAGCAAGGGCAAGCTCTTCAGTCTCAAATAGCCCCCTCCCTGATGAGAATACTGAAAGCCCACGAGACAGCGTGGTTAGCAGTGCTAATTCTGGAGCCAACAGTCCAGGTAACAAACGACAAGAGGTTTTTTTTTTGGTTTTTTTTTGGTTTTTATTATAGAGAGTTCATCTTACCAATAGTGCATATGTCTCTTGTTCTTCCTGTAAGGTATTCCTTGTTTTGCTTTTGATTAAAATCTCATTTATCTTGAGTGAGTGGTAGCTGTTGTCAGGTAAAATGGCTAAAATAAGTTGTAGTGCATGTCCACAAATCATGTCCAGTGCATTTTTACTACTAAAGAACTGAAGGCCTGCTATGTTGAAGACAAGTTTTTATTTAATTCTGCCTTGTTTATGTTCGGCTAAATTGTGAATTTACCAGGGAATTAATCCACTTAATACTTTATGTTTCAGTGGGTAGAAAAGGCTAGGGCTGGGCAGCATATCGAATTAATTTAATTAATTGAGGTTCTGCCATTTGAAAAGTGGGAAAAATACCTAAATCAGAAAATTTGCCTCCTTCTTGTAATAGGTATGAAGGTGTTTCTCCAGTTTTAGATGTCATATTTTAATGTTGTTTTGTCTTCACTTCATGTGGCCAGAAATGAATCAATTAAAATTGTCCATGACATTGGAAAAAAATGATAAAATTTTGGATTAATGAAGTTCTGAAAATAGTGACTTATTTTGTCGAATTCATTCAATGAACATTGTACAGAGGTGTGTATTATGGTAGGCACCAGGACTACTGAAGCTGTACTGTTAAATTGGCCTGTATTTGGGGACCAGTCACAATTTGTTCCCGTTGACTGCACCTCCTTGCCTCCTGCAATTATCAGAGACCCCAGCTTGTAATATGAATGAACTGCAATAAATGTCTGCTGGTCCCACTGCTTCAGGTGCCGATGTAGTTGCAGAGTCGGAGTTGTTGTGCCTGACGTCCCCAGTAGACCTGCTGTGTGGTCCCGTACCATCCTGCTTACCATCCCCTCAGCTCCACCCCGACCCTGTTCTCCAGCAGACGGACCTAATCCACTTTGAGGAGAGACCGCCACCAACAGGTCAGCTCTGATGCCCTCAGTATGACAAAACGCATAATTTATTCGATGTGTAATTTGGTGTTCTGATGGAGGAATGTCATGTATCATCAGAGGGTTTGTTTGGCCAAGCTTTGTCATTAGAGAGTATGAACCTTCCTGATTTTAATGTTCAGACATGCTATTATCTATTTTAATGAAACACTGTAAGAAAAAAGTATGTACCTGTTTTTAATGGTGGAGAAAATTGCAGGAAATGTGCGTGTGGTGCAGAGAGAACAGGTAAACTCACTGAAATGCATAAATGCATTGGTGTTGGATAGTCACAGATTCAGGTCCCTCTAACTGGCAGATGAGTTGATACAAATTAAAATAAGGGAACTGATAAAAATGGAGCATGCACTCAAATGGAATGATTGGAGCCTGTCTAGAGGCAGAGGCAGTTCCTTGTAAGCCATCCTAGCCTTGTCGGTGTTGTCAGATTCATGTCAACAGCTTTGTAGACACCCCCCCATTGTTCACACATGTCAAAGGAAGGCTTTTCTGCATGGCAAAAACATGCAGAGCAACAGAATCAATGTTGTATTTTACATATAAGCAAACTCAACTCTCTGTAATTAAATTAGTTTCTAATCAAAATGCAGGGGGTTAAAGTATTTTGTTAACTGTAATTGATTATAGTTGCATTGGCATGTTTTGTTTGTTTTTTTTCCTTGTTACACCAATTACCGACACTGCATCCTGTCTAAAAACCAGAAAGGGAGGTCAAAAATACCTTTTAATGAGCACAGCACACTTTATTTTCACCTCATGTGTTTTTCTCTGGGTGTGAGCTCAATCTGTGCTTGTGTCTTTCAGAGTGTAACAAAGCTGAGGCTGCAGCTGAAACCATGTCTGATCTGCCTGAACAACCTAGCACCATGGACAGCTCCGAAGACCCCAAACAGCCCCCCACCACGAAGCTGCCGCCGCTGTGCTCGGACAGTCCGAACAGAAGAGTGTCCCGCAGCAGATGCAAGCTCGCTGCCAACTTCTCATTCCCAGCAGGTCTCTGATTCGTTCACATGTACAGTATGTGTGCTCACTAGAAACACATACAAGTCCACACATGGTGCAACTCTAAGTAGAAGAGTTAACTGGCTACATTAAACACACCACACAGATATGGCCCAAAGGAGCACTGGGATCATCCTCTCTATATCCCAACAGGGTGTTGCTTTTTTCATCTGTCATTGGCCTTTCTCTAATTTCTTATTTGCGTGTTCCTACAGTGACATTCACCAAATTGTGAATTTTCTTGTTGCAGATTTTCTGCAATTGTTTAATTTGCCAAATCCATCTAATCTGTATTTGATTTAATCTAGACAGAAATTAAATTGTATTTCTGTGAGCATGCGTCTTCTGGTTGAAAGAGAACACCGACTGGTTTACAGAGAACCATGAATGCAGAGTCTAAAATGAGTTGGTTGTCACTGTAATCAGATTATTGGTTAACATAGTACAATGAAAGGAATGAATCACAAGGTTTTCTTTACTAAATCCAAGAAGTGTAGGTGCCCAACTCAATCAAGGTTAATGGAGATGTTGTGTTTCATGTATCATAACTTAAATGAAATGATCTCGTTGGAGATACGGTAGTAAATTTAAGCTCTTCTGTTTTGAACTCATTTCACATTTGTTTTTCGAGGTAGCCAGACATGTCAGCCAGAGCGAGTCCTAAGCACCTGCCTGTTTGATTCTTCCAGTCTCTTTTTGGCAAAGATTCCTTTAATAGTTAAGAGTTAGTTTCTCTTTGAGGTATATTCTTGGCTTTCATCTCCGTAAATCAGCCTAAGGACAGTTTTCAGTTCCATTTAGATTATGCAGAGTATTGTCCTTAATGTATGGTATATTTTGTGGCTGATGATATGACTGAAGAGGTAAAAATGAACTGTTCTGATACGTCTTTCACTAATGGACAGTTAAACCACGGGTGGAAATGTTTTTACTGATGTTGCAACAAGCACAATAGAATTTTTTTTTTTTTTTTTTTTTATTCTCGTAGAGTTTAGACTTAATTTATAGCATAGATCTCAAAGAGCTGAGAGGAAAGGGTGGCTCTGAACCATTCTGGTCGTGTGTGTGTGTGTGTGTGCTTGGGCAGCAGGAAGCCAGCAGCCGATGTGATTTTTAGCTGTGTTTTGTCTGTTTGCGTGTGGTTTACACTAGAAGGTGGCGTGAAATATGCATGGTGTGCATACATGAGTTTATGCATGGTGTAAGCCCAGGAGGAGCAGACAGGAGTGTGGGATGACAAGACAAGAGCATTCTCTAAGATCAGTCTTTTTATTTAGGGACCGTGCAGTTGGTGTCAACCGTGCAGCCGCCACATAAACGCTCAAGGTTTTTGAGTGAACCTTGTTGCTGAAAGGCGATGCATCTGCGGCGCCGTCCACACTGCCCGAGTTTAAGAGCAGAAGGAGAGAACTGAGCACTCCTGAGTTTTGATTTTTAATAACAAGGCGAATGGCAGTACGTTTTCTTTTTTTTAGAGAACAGAGACGGGGTGGGAGGTGGTTGGCAGTGTGGAGGAGCAGGGGGCTCTGGGAATCCTCCTGAACAGACCGGCGTGTACAGAGGACCCTCTGCGGCTCTCTGGAACCTGCCTGGCTTTTACAATGGCTTGTATTTGCCACGGCGCTGAAGGAACTGCCACCATACCTCCCCATCCCCTCACATCTCAAGCTGAGGAGTTTTTACTTACTAAGGTGTTTCTGTTTTCCTCCTCCTCGAGTGGTTACATGACTGGCTGCTGGAATGCCACCAGACGAAGTTGGCTGCCCACGAAGTTCAGCATGATCCGTCTTAAGGGCTGCTACTGTTTGTGTTGGGACAAATGTTTATAAATGGGTATGAGCCCATTTTAATCAGTTTCAGTGGTTTCAGGTTTAGCCAGTGTTTGCAGTATAAGTTTTCTTCATCTGACCTGATTTGTGACGTTTTTTTGCGAAAAGCGTGTAAAGTTGACGTACATCCCACCTGTCGACTGACCGATCACATGTCTTAAATACCCGTCAGCTTGTTTTTAATGAGGGCTGTTACTGCTTAGTGTCTCCTGCAACCTTTACTGACTGTCTGGAAACCTCTTTGATTATGGAATGAGCCGTTCAGAATAATGAATTATTTAGGAATTGGATTGGATGAATAATAGATTGTGGCTAAAAATACTTTGAAGATATATCTAGATTTAACTTCGACAGAATGAACCGAATGTTTTTGTGTATCTGAGCAAACCCCAGCTCTTCCTCCGAGTACCTCAGTGACAACCAACTTATTTAGTATTCTCTCTTTGGCTACATCAGTGAGAAACTATTGTATTGGTCTAAAATATGCACTACTGCATATTGATGCATGTTTGAAATTGGTTAGTGATTATGGAGAGGTCTGGAAAACTTTTTTGACCTCTGTCTTGGTGAATTTAATTGTAACCCCCCCCCCTCCCTAAAAAAATAAATTGGTTTATTCCTCTTTTTCATTGCACCTCGGGTTATCCTATAGTCTTGTGATCTACTGTACAAGAAAATGTTAAAGCACCTTCTTAATACAGCAGTGTCATTAAACCATCAAATCCTGCCTTTTTGATCAGTTTTTGTTTTCCTGCAACAGTTGCCTCATTGATGTCCCCTCTGTGCGTCATCTCCTCTTAAGTTTCTGTTTTACCACTTGGCCGTAGTAGAAGTCACTGTAACAGTCGAAAGTTGTTGAAGGGACCAAGACAATTTATTTAATAAAGTTCACAAGCATCATTTCAGTCTTTTTTTTTTTTTTGTGTGTGTTTTTATTTCACCCTTATTATATGAACATGAAACTGTTTCACAAAAACAATTGCCCAGACTGTTCCTGAAAGATGCTCTTTATTTATTTAAACATATATGTACAGGTAGTTTCAGCTTATTTTTCTGCATATTGTTCAAGATTCGACACCCTCAAAGTTACTACTACTACAGAAAGCTAAGTTATCAGAAAGAAGGGAAAGTGACACTAAAGAGTAACACTTTGCTCGACAGGAGTCACTAATGTCCTAAATACACTCAAACATACACGTACACCGTAGGCATTTACAAGAGTTGCATTCATTTCTTGGTGTTCGATTAAAAACGCAAGACTAAGTTCATAGGATGCAAGTTGTCAGCGATATCCGTAATAACTCTGAATTATGTCATGTGACCACAGTCAGGTTTGCCCGTGGGTTGATGGCTGAGGTGGCGTTTCATGTCCAGGGTGAGTCGCAGCGGCCATCTTGGAAAAATATTTTACGTGTTGGCTAAAATGTGACTACATCTGTAGAGAAAATATCTATGGAAAAGTGAGTTATGAAGGATATTCTGTTAATACAAGGATTTTGTCTTTTAGCAAACAATTTGAAAAGTCCAGAGAAATGGCCAACCCTGGCAGTGGAGTGTTTATGTGGTCAGCACTGAAGTGGATCTGTTCATTTGGGAACTCACTGGACGCTACATACACGATAACCCCCTCAAATCATCCACAGGCTACCCCTTATAGCTCTCTTCTTTAGCATTTGTACGCGAGTCATATGACGGGAAAATCATTGTTTTGTGTCCAGTTGAGTCTCCCATAGGTGCTAAATGGAAGAATTGAATGGGTTTTTTTTTTTTTCCCTGTAGAGCAGAGAACCCCAGTATTAATCGTTTTTGTGGACATTGTGCTTGTATTTCTGTACATACTCTGTTATGTACAGTGTAGCAGTTATTTTATTGTCCTCTCAAACATGAAAGGATGAATAAGTCTGCTCCTACTCAACTCCCATTTACCGTTTTATTTCCCTATTTCTCTCTGAAATCACACATGCATGACTAGTGTTCATCAGTTACAGAGGTCAGAATACTCCAAACTTTGTGGCAAAACTTGTGGTACGTGAATGTGAAAAGGTGGTGATCGAGCATACTGTAATTTCCCAGGGTTCTCTGCGTCACAGAAAATAGTGGGTGTGTCATGTGATGTGATGTGTGTGTTTTGTGGTGCTGTGGGGTCATGAAGTGGTCAGTTACATGACTGCACACTGGGTGGCTCCGCAGCAGTCCTTAATGATGGCCACGCCTGACTTGGTGATTGACGGTTTGTTTGGAGGCGGTTCTGGGATTTGTCTCTTGGGCTTTGGAGGATCTTAATGTAAGGAGAAAAAAAAAAATCAGAATTATTATGTAACAGCAGAGTTGAATTGGTACACTACCATTGTGTGATTTAACTCCAGCTGCGGTTTCTCACTTTGTGTGACTTTAAGTTTCTTCTCCAGTGGCATCAGCTTCAGCCGGAGAAACTCTGCCATCTCCTTGTCCTCCTCTTGTTCCCTGATGAACAACACAGACACATATTAGTCATTTATCCATTTGAAGATCCTACGGAAAAATGTGCAGGAGTTTGAGTTAACAGTGTGAGATGAGACAGCAGTTCAGAGTCACTCAGAGGACTAAAGCACGGACATGAACACATAACACACACTCCTATAGAAATGTCCACAGTTACATATTAACTGAATCCAAAAGATCATCTACAAATGCTAAAAGGAAAAAAAAAAAAGCCTCATATGTTTTATGCGTCAGCTTCGAGACTTAAGGGGCTTGTGCCTTTACATTTCCAAAGAAATGTTTTTGTCCAAATTGTGATATCTGCATAACTTTACTCTCCTAACACTGCTGCTTTATTTTACATAATTGGAAAAGTATGACTTAGGCAATTATACTCTGAGGCTAATGGTATGAAGACGTAATGCTAAAGCAGGGGTGGGCAATCCTGGTCCTCGAGGGCTGGTGTCCGGCATGTTTTAGATGTTTCCCTCTTCCATCACACCTGGTTCAATTAATGATCAGCTCATCACCAAGCTCTGCAGAAGCCTGATAACGACGTAATGGCATCCAGGTGTGTTGGAAGAGGGAAATATCTAAAACATGCAGGGACACCGGTCCTTGAGGACCAGGATTGCCCACCCCTGTGCTAGAGCAATGAAACTGAGCGCGCATTGAGCAGTGACCAGTAGGCTGTTCATTTCAGGAGAGGATTTTGGAGTACAACCAGCGGATTTCATTGAATATTTCCAAACCTAAGATGAGTGCGGTGTCAGTTTATCAATAATGTGACAAAATCTTTGTTCCTTAATGAAAGATGCATGGGGCTTAGGGGGTCTGGGTATCTCAGCCTCTACAGTGCAGAACAGAGTTAAAAGATACTAAATCTCAATGTATTTAACTGCGTACAGGGCAAGGGCACAAGCATGTGGTACACCTTTGGCCTGATTGGATATACACAGCTCAAATTGGATTTAACTAAGCAAATATTTCCGATCCTTCCACAGGATAATCACTACGTTGATTAAATGTTTCATGTGCAGCAAGTTCTTTAACTGACGATGTGAGTAGATTCTCATTTCTTAAACATCCATCAGTTTGATAGAGAGCATAAAGATGGGACTGTTTGAATGGATAAAGGTCATGTGGTCTGATGAGTCCAGATTGACCCTGTTCCAGAGTGATGGATGCATCAGGGTGAGGAGAGAGATCAATGAAGCGATTACCCATCATGCCTTGCACCTACAGTACAAGCCTATGGCAGCAGTGTTAAGATCTGGGGTTGGTTCAGTTGGCCGGGTCTAGGTTCAGCAACATTATGTGTCCATAAAACGACTGAAATAAATATTAATATTGTAAAGAATACTACAGTGAATGCCTGCAGTAAACAAAGCGAAAGGCAGTCCAACAGAATATTAGTGCAAGTGACTTCATTTTGACCAGACTGTGTATTTTCATTGATATGACTGAGGTTGTTCCAAGGTCCAGATTGAAGCACAGGGGAGAGCTGGCCTCCTCTGTAATTGCTCCTAAATTATGGAACAGCCTACCTCTCCATATCAAGACCTCACCTACAGTTAATACTTTTTTATTATCTGTTTTTATTTCTATTCCTGTCTGTTGTTTTGAAATGTGCTTTATAAATAAAATTGACTTGACTTGA
>JAPQRQ010000001.1:17039543-17051825 GCA_037367365.1 Apogon talboti
GTAAAAAATTTAATAGAATTATAAACACAGAATATAACATTTTACATTTCCAAACATGCTCCTATAAGTTAACATTACCATATTACCATCAGATATCTTAACCTATGTGTTTATCAGCCATGAACATATTGTACAGTGACAGGAGGACAATGTAATATTCAAGATAAAATGCTCTACTGTAAATACTGCACTACGTCAGACAAGGAGTCAGTCATCTGAATCATTTGGTGGTGACAGGGCAAGCTAAATTTGACCACATTACCAGGGGGACAAACCTGTAAATGCGGATGCCTGTCGAACAGCTCCACAGTCGAGCTTATCCGGTCAAGTCCTTTATTCTGAATTAATAAAGGCATTTCCGTAGGCGAGGTCCACTTCTACAGATACTACACTACTCTTTCATAGCGGGCAGTAACTTCATATTTTAAATAACAAACCGTACAAACGACCATAGGAAAAGCCCACCAAACCTACAGTTCATACTTCCTGGAAGACTCTCTTCTTCTGCTGATTTAGAGGAAAAGATGCTGTCGGCTTCTGACACACCGCCATCAAGTGTTAAAAAAGCAAGAACGAAAGCGTAATCCGCATTCACTATTACTATTTAGTTAAAAATGTACGCAGTCTACGTTCTGTAGAGAGGCGTTTACGTTAATTTTCGATTTGGAGATACGTCGTAAATGAGGGCAGTGAGGGAGGGGGCGTTAGCGGCCGTTGAGCTAGGTGACGCATACGACTATTTGTTTTGCAAAATCTTAAGAAGCAGCTTTCTAAAATACGCACAAGCTTTAATCAGAAGCGTTTTGTTATAGTGTGTCAACTAAATTTGCGCTTTTGTGTAGTTTGTGCACAACGAAGACCGGCTAGTGCCAAACGATAAAGCTTACGTTAAAAAGACAGCGGAGAGAATAGTTAGCCAGTTTTTTTGTCAACATGAGAGGGGGTTCCTCCTATGGAGATCGAGACAGGGACCGAGGACGAGACAGGTACGTTTTTTTGTCTTGTATAGGGAAAATAAATATTTATGATAGAATTGGGATTGCACAATGTCCCAGGTTAGCATCGTAGGAGGTTTGACCTGGTGCTAATGCTACGGCGGGGCCTGGGTGCCTCACACGTAAATATTCAATATACACAGACATGGCAGCAGCTTCACTGCAGGATTTACTTTCGCAGACGATGCTATAAAGTAAGTAGCCTATATTTATAAAACATTTTTAGCTTAAGTGGAGCTAATAACAACGCCAGGGTGAAGGTTTGTGGTGATCATATCACCGAACTTTGCAGACTGACTGGAGTCACATATTTACTGCTGACGTCATTTGTCAGATAATATTAAACTGGTCTCATGGTGGCGCTAAAGCCATGTTTATGGTATGAACTGTACAGCAACGTTTGCCTTAGAGCAATGATGGGTAGAGTTTGGTATTAACACTGGCCATCAGTGAGGGTGCACACCTTTTACACCACTAGTAAAAGGTTTGCATTGAAAACTTAATGCATTATCAGCAAAATGTCCTTAAGCATAAAAAGTCAGAAGTAGTTAATGTGCAGTGAAACACATCTATTAATGTGCGTATTGTGTTTTATTGTACTTTAAGGTTAAGTTAATTCGGTCTACTTTATATGCTGTTGGGTATTATATTGTACATCAGTGTATCATATTCTATAAGATTATTATTGCCTGTAGCATCTCTAAAATATTTTCATATATTTGTGTTTCCATATACATGAGCTCAAAAAAGTCACCATATTTTCAGCTTTGTGGCAACGCATGATTTTCATCTTTTGAGAGTTTATACAGCTGAAGAGGTAGCAAAATTTTGTAGCCTGTTAAAGAAAATATTCAGATTCAACAAATTTGGTGTAATGGAACGTGTGAAATGTAGTGGAGAAAAAACACACTGGCTGCTGAAATGCAGTGCAGTAGGTGCAGTAGAAATGCAGTATAATAAAATATAAAATGGTAATACTCAAGTAAGGCGCCTAAAAGTTGTACCTAAGCACAGGACTGTGTAAACATCTTCATAAAAAACAAATTGATACAGTGATCACATCATTTTATTGACAGTAATTTCTGACACTTTAGGACAAGTACTATTCACTTGGAGCACATTATCTTTCAATATATGGATCCCAACGAGCTTGCTGCTTTGTTAATCTTAACGTTGTTTTAACTCCTGACCTCTCAGGCCTCGTTTTGGGAACATGAGTGGTCGCAGTGGTCCTCCACCTATGAAATTTGGGAACCCAGGGGACCGTCTCCGCAAAAAGAGGTGGAACCTAGACGAGCTGCCAAAGTTTGAAAAAAACTTCTACAATGAACATCCTGAAGTCCAACGAATTAGTCAGGTAAATCCTATCACTCATGTATTTCTATTCAGAATATACAGTTTATATTCACCATGTTTGTTTTCTCTTTTGCTCTTATATCCAGTTTGAAATGGAGGAGTTTCGCAGAAAGAAAGAAATCACCATCAGAGGCACCGGCTGTCCAAAGGCAGTCACAGCTTTTCACCAGGCACATTTTCCCCGTCAGTAAACTTTACATTAAATCTGCTTTAGTGGTCTGCACATCATTAAATCTCCTTTAAACTATAAACTATATGAAGCAAGAAAAAGCAGCAAAAATGTTTTAAATATAGCATAAGTGTAAATGGATATTTATTTATAGGTGGGCCTTTCTTAGGTGATAAAACTGGTACAAAAACCCAAACTAATCCCTTCAGAGCCTCATATGATAAGTGTCATGTCATTCTGTGTTATACAGATATACTTTAACTACTCCTATCTTATATCCACACTTGCACATTCAGATACTGATCACCTTGGTCTCAGCCTCTTTCCAACTTTGTAACCGTTTTCAGAATCACGCAGTGGGTAGAGGTAGAAAAGGAGTCAAGTATGTCTTTAAATAGCAGTCTCTAAATAAGTAATCAAAACTAAAATAACAGTACAGTATTGTAACTGTCTTACTGATTTCTTTTTGTTAGAATATGTGATCGATGTGTTGATGCAGCAGAACTTCAAGGAGCCCACAGCTATCCAGTCTCAGGGTTTCCCTTTGGCCTTGAGTGGCAGGGACATGGTGGGCATTGCTCAGACTGGATCTGGGAAGACACTCGCTGTAAGAATTTTTGGCTTTCTTGGATGGAGATGACACTTAATTGGAAATGTTATTGTATGTGTAGTACATTACACAAGATTCGAAATGCTGAAAGAAAAAAGAAGTAAAAAAAAAAAATTTTAAAAACTGTCCAAAAACTAATTTTAGAAAAAACAAAAAAGGAAATTATTTCATTTGTTATTGTGTCTTTGTCTCTTATTAGTATCTTCTTCCGGCTATTGTGCACATCAACCATCAGCCCTATCTGGAGAGGGGAGATGGTCCGATTGTAAGTACAGATACCTTATATGTCACCATGTTGGATAGAAATGTTGTGTTCCATTAGTGGTACCTTGATGTGGGCATACAGTCACTTTGTAAAACTACCCTCCGTAGTGTCTGGTGCTGGCCCCGACCAGAGAGCTGGCCCAGCAGGTTCAGCAGGTCGCATATGACTACGGCAAGTCTTCACGCATAAAAAGCACGTGTGTCTACGGCGGAGCACCTAAAGGACCTCAGATCAGAGACCTAGAGAGAGGTGAATATGGTTGTAGACAGGTTTATGAAAAAGACTGATCAACACAGTCAACATTTGGGAAACGTTTACCCTCAGTAAAATAACTGTTTGATTTTGAATCTTTTCCTGATTTTTTTTGTATTGGCATTAAACTTTAAAAATGAAAATTCACACAGCATTGCAACCAGAGGCTGTGATAGCTCAGTGTTGTCATGACAACAAAATATTTAATTTGCTATAAAACACAGACCCATATCCTGATATGTGAATATACCCCATATTAACTGTCTCATTTATGTTTCCATTGTGATATATTATCATTCTGTTCTCCCAGGCAAAACCTATGGACAAAGAAATTATTAAACAAAGAATTACTCTGTGAGAATTTGTCTGTCTGAGCATCTAATATTCTATGTATATTTTGTTGGTCTGCTGATGTTTTTTTTTTTTTTTTGTAGGTGTTGAGATCTGCATTGCCACACCTGGTCGTCTCATAGATTTCTTGGAGGCAGGGAAGACTAACCTGCGTCGCTGCACCTACCTAGTGCTGGATGAGGCCGACCGCATGCTTGACATGGGCTTTGAGCCACAGATTCGCAAAATAGTCGAGCAGATCAGGGTAGGAGAAAGTGACCGCGATCGTGAATTGTTCATCACAAGTAATTAATAAAATCGTATCTGAGTGGCATTTGAATGTTTTTTGTTTTTTTTTTAATTTCTCTTTGTTTTTTTAAGCCTGACAGACAGACATTGATGTGGAGTGCAACTTGGCCAAAGGAGGTTCGCCAGCTTGCTGAAGACTTCTTGAGAGACTACGTCCAGATTAACATTGGTGCCCTTGAGCTGAGTGCCAACCACAACATCTTACAGATAGTCGATGTTTGCATGGAGACAGAAAAAGACAACAAGTGAGGAGGAGTTTTATTTTTTTTTCCCTAACAGTAAAATAATTTAATGGAGCGATTGTGTAAGGTGTTGCTCTACTAATGCAACACAATTCGAGGCCACCGCTGCTACTGCTGTGCAGAGTATCCTGACAGTTGTCTTTTCTCTATGTGTCTTTAGACTTATTCAGCTGATGGAGGAGATTATGGCTGAAAAGGAGAACAAAACCATCATCTTTGTAGAGACCAAAAAGCGATGTGATGATCTTACCAGGAGGATGAGACGGGACGGGTGAGAGTTGCTGTCTATGATCCATATGGGAAAAAAACATCATAATGTGTTATACAGCCTAACCCTAGATGGACGGTATCGCGGTTTTCCATTCTAGGTGGCCAGCCATGTGTATCCATGGAGATAAGAGCCAACCAGAAAGAGACTGGGTACTCACAGGTAATAATGCCTCAAACACATTCCTGCAAATTACTCTTATCTATTTATCCTCTTAAGGCAGTATCTCTGTTTCGTAGCATTCACTCACATTTCATAACGCTTATTAAATCTGTGTTTAATTCCACAGAATTCAGAAGTGGTAAAGCTCCGATACTGATTGCCACCGATGTGGCCTCTCGTGGTCTGGGTATGTCAGCTCACACTTACACATGATACTCCATAATCTCATTTTATTAAGTCTAATCTCATGTGCTTTCTGCATATTTTCTTGAGGAAGATTTTAATTGCTCAAAATTGTCGTTAGCTGACACAAGTAAGCCATAGTTGTAGTCAGCTTTATTTGTACTCTTATGTTTTGTATTAAATAGTTGCAATAAATGTGTACGTGTTTATATATTTAGATCTGCTTCAGTTAGACCAAACACCTTTCAGATATGATGGAATGATGTTAATTATATGCAGTCAAACTTTGGTTGCTAGTGCAGGTATTATTTTTGGAAATGAAAGGTCCTTTAATGCAGTACAAATGATTATGTTTCTTGATTTTGATGGTTTCCTGGATGTTCTGTTCTGTTCAAATTTCAACCAAATTCAGTGGAAAATAAGCAATTGGCAAGGCTAAGACTACACATGATAATAGTGAAATGAGCCTCAGTGGAATAAACAAAACACTGTGAGTAGTTTTATGATATTAGGTTCTCCTGTGCATTTAAGTTTTCACAAACATCAGTGATACAGCCTGTAAGGGCCTTGGGTCAGTTGATATGCAGTGATGCATGTGCATTTCTTGCACAACATAAAGAGCAGAATTGTCTTCATTTGACTGTTTTCAGGTCATCTCATATGTCTAGCTGTGTTTTCACTGTTAACACCAAGAGCATAACAAGACGGATCGAAGTGTAGAGCACTTATGTAAAATCAGCACATTCTAGTTATTGCCAATAACGTTCATTAGGGAGGCTCCTGACCTTCTGGTCTGCTGGATTTCTGGTCTGTTTCTTGTTACTGCAGTAAAAAGCTTCCTTCATCCGGGGCTCTTTGGCACGCTGCCTGAAAGGAGGGGTGTTCCTGCACACCTTTTCTTACCTTGTCTCCTTAACGGTGTCAGTGCAAATTTTCTCATGATGTTAGTTCTATTAAATTCTATTGTTAAATAATATGTAGAATGCTAGGGTGTATAGTTAGTTTCACATTTAATTTGTTAGCAATCTGAGAAGGGGGGATAAATGAGGTGTTCATGACTTGACATAATTCCTATGACTGTGTCCATGTTCTTTTTTCCCCTCTTCTCCTCTCAGGGTTTGGCAGCACGCGGCAGCTCTAACACTCTGTGCTGCTGTCACTGCCCCCTCAGTCATGCTAAAGTAGAAGCTTGGCTAGTTTTAGAGGGATTAAAGCCCCCTTATTCTTCTTGGGTAACTAAGAGCCCCCCCTGCCCAGTAATGTCAAAGTTTGTAAATCCAGCGAGCCTTCCTTGGGAGCAGCCTGAGGTGCCTGTATGTCTGCCCATCGGTCCGCCCTAAAAGCAGACAGACAGGAGAGAGACAGTTAGACGGGCTCGTCTGGATCCAGTCCTGGCCAGGGTCTGAGGCGGGTTCCTGCAATGCGACGAGAGAGCAACAGAACCAGCCCGTTGTGTGCGTGTCTCTTGAGGTTAAGCGGTTCTGCTCCCGTCTGACGTTGCTGGTGTGCGCAGAAGGTGAGGGATGAACCCTGCCTCCCTCCCCCTCAGCCCCTCCCTATGAACCAGGACTGATCAGGGGGGACTTTGTAAAAACAGCACGAAGGGGGTAAGTACTTCAACGCCCCTTTCTCTTCCACGAGCTCACCATACATTCAGGTACCTCCATCGTGCCCATATTTCAGTCCAAGCGTAGTGCAGATTTATCACAGCACATGTAGGAGACGGTGATGAAAAATCAGTCACGGTGGAGGAAGAGGGAGACATGTTGATCAGACTCAGCAGTGCTGTCAGAGCCCCACGTCTTCTGTAATGAGAAACAGACTCTATGGCTTCACACATTTTGATCAGCAGTCACATTTGGGTACAAAGTATGATTGAGCCTAAACCTGGTTTCCTTACTCTCTGATGCCATTCTCACTGTAAATCAAGTGAGCATGAAACGTACGTGAATGTTTTATTAAAACATTCTGTTGTAATGGTATTCAGCCTGAAATGAATCTTTGGACGTGTGGATTTTTGCACAGTGTCTGAATACACAGGTAAGTTTTCGTTTCAGGTAATGAACATATTTAAGTGTAGTAAATGACTACTTAAAAAAACAAAATTTTGAAAATAAAATAATCTTAAAGGACATAAAGATAATTGATAATTGAGTCAGTTTTTCCTTATGAGCTTCTAGATATGCCAGAACTGTATTAATGTTATAGAAAATCAAAATTTGGTTGCAAGAAATTGAAAAATAGTTTATATAGTGGTTTTAAAAATGATCAGTTCTTTGCTAATATACCAAAAAAAAGTTTTCCGCATTGAGGATTTGTTTTGCTTTGAAATGATCACCTGTTCCTTTTCCCCTTGCTCTAAAACTGACTGCTTCAAATCTCTATCTAAAAGATGTGGAAGATGTCAAGTTCGTCATCAACTATGACTATCCCAGCTCCTCTGAGGATTATGTCCACCGTATAGGACGTACAGCCCGCAGTACCAACAAGGGCACTGCCTACACATTCTTCACACCGGGGAATATGCGCCAGGCCCGGGACCTTGTCAGAGTACTGGAGGAGGCAAGGCAGGCCATCAACCCTAAACTGCTGCAGCTCCTGGACTCAGGGCGTGGAGGAGGTGGAGGCGGTAAGTAGTGTGAGCGGTGTTCACGTTTTCACCACGTCACTGAATAGAATAATGGACTAACTTAAACCGTTGTACACCTAGTAGTCTGGTAGACTCGGTATGACTGGACTAACAATACTCATCTGTCCAGGGTATCCGCGGGGTCTTAAAAAGTCTTAAAATGTCCAAAATCCAATAATTTGAATTTAAGGCCTTAAAATGTCTAAAATTCTCTTAAAATCTTATACAATGTCTTAAATACGATTGGAAAAGGTCTTAAAAATGTATTAACACTACTTTTATTCAAAACAAATGCGTAAACTTCAGTCTCACTTTGAAATGTTTCAATTGTTGAAGACGCTATTGTACTTTTTTTGCCAGTACGGATGTGAAATGGGTCTTAAATTGTATTCATTATGGTCTTAAAAAAGTCTTAAAAAGTCTTAAATTTGAGTGGTTGAAACCTGCAGAGACCCTGTCTGTCTCCTAGTTAGCGTTCACACTGCGCTTTGTGAAATGAGCTGGACGTTTTGATCACCGTCCTCGCCTGTGGTGGCACTGCATCAAGAATGAAGACGAGACACAATCAACAAGAAACCTCATTCATCTGTTGATTAATGCAGAGCAATGTCCATTTCCGCCACATGAAAATAAACCATGGAGCTGCGTTGTCGCCAGCTTCTTGTATTTTGTTCCCTTGAAGCGGACTGAGACCTACGTTTTTAGGTGAGCTTGCTTCTTTGATCCCCGTCAGAGTTTGATTGCGTATATCAGCCTTCACCAAATGAACCGGACTATCCAGGGAAATGAGCTGTGGTCTGTTTAAAGCGGACCAAACAGCTCTGAGTGAATGCGCCCTTAGACAGTGTCTAGACGACCCTATTGTGTATCTGTCAGGGATGGGCTGTCCCACTAATAACAACATTTAGTTTTTAGTGTCTGCTCAATATATGCTAATATTAATATATCCCCGGAATCGAGTTTTGGGGATATAATGGTTATACCCTGACTGCTGCCGACGGATATCCTTGGTGTGAATGCGATGACTAGGACAGATTTGGTTGGATTTCTTCTCCCTTGATAACCAACATAGGGGACCCCTAGTAGAAGAACCCTATGGATTTCAGCTTCTCTATGAGCATTATAAGTCATCCAAATGGGGGCACTTTAGTTTTTTGGACATAAATCAAGCAATAATAGGCCAATTGAGATAAAATTTGGGTCATACTGATCATCTTACAAATGTCCATCTTGTCCATCTACCACCCAGAGCTCATATGGTGTCATTTGTATTCACTAGGTGGAGTTTTGTGGGGAGAAATCGGTTCTCTGACCATTATTCTGCCACTATCAGGCCGATGTAGCTCAAATTGAGTTCATATCACTTGTTTAACAATAATCGTGGATAGATTTATATATAGCAGAGGATCAGGGGGATTTCTGGGGTATGCCTTTGCTGTCGGCCTCCGACAGCGTAAGCCTCGTATAAGCTTATCAGGATTTTACATACACATTTCTGTTTGCCTCTTAGTCTTTGGCAATAAAAATCGTACAGGACTGATTTGATGCTGATCTGTTTGTTGCAGGTGGCAGGATGCGTTACCGTGGCAGTAACTCCAACAACCCCAACCTCATGTACCAGGAGGAGTGTGATCGCCGCATGCACTCCGGTGGAGGCGGAGGTGGCAAAGACGGGCGCAGCAGCTTCAGCCGCAACAACCGCGACGGGGACAGACGCTCCTCGTCGTCCTCGTCTTTTAGGGACAGAAGCCGGGACCGCAGGAGCAGCTACAACTCTAGCACAGACCAGTACCAGAGTTACAGCAACAGCAGCGGCGGCGGGGGCTACAACTCCCGCAGCAGAGGCCAGTCAGGAGGAGGTCAGGATCACTCCAGCCAGCCTCAGGGCCAGTATGGACAGCCCCCTCCACCTCCTCCACCCTCAGCAGGGCCACAGCCTCTGATGGCTCAGCAGTTTGCTCCACCGCAGCCGCCACTCATGGGCTTCATGGCGCAGCCACCGTATCCCTTTGCATCTCCACCCCCTCCACCTGCAGGCCCAGCCCCTCCCCGGAAGTAGAGTATTAAAAGCACCAAGTTAATTTATACTGCTTAGTGTTTTCACTTTGTTTTCTACTCTGATCAAGTCTACAGGGCAGTAGTTTTAAAGGTATATATCATTCTGAGGAGGTAAGGGCTTATATTTCATATATTACTTTTATCTACTTTAGTTTACTTTTTTAAACGCCGTGTGGAAACTGAAACTTTCTGTAGAAAAGGAAACACCGAACTTAAACACATCATTTAACGTATGTCTTTGTCCAAACTCCTGTAACGCTCTCAAACACATATCACAGAGGAGACAACTGTGTGTCTTTTCTTTAGTAGATTTCTCTAGTTTGCTTCATAACTCTGTCTTAGGCCGAGTTGTTTCAGATTTGGCTCAGTGGCGTACAGATCTACAGGAAAATGAATTTTTAACGCCGTTTGTCACATTCCACAGTCCTGTCCTGTCTTTTGTAAAAGTTCTTTCCTTTGTTTGACTCGGATCATTTTAATCTTTTCACTTTTTGAAGTAAATTACAGGAACTTTTGCTGCAATATATCCTGCTACTTACTGATTCGGAGGTTGTTGCTGACTCATCAGGTAGTTTTGATACCATTCAACCACTATTTCAGCTCTTTTGTGTGTGTAATCAGCTTTTGGAGTAGATTTAATTTTTCACGCATGCTTTACTTTTTCCTGTCCTGTAGTATGTCAAAACATGTTAATCACTTCCATCCGTCTAACTTAAACTACTTTTAATAAGGATCAATGACTGAACGTCTCTGTTGATTGCTTTCCCTGTCAGGTTTTTGCTTCCTTAAGTGCTGTCTTTTCTTAATAAATACAATTTGAGGTAAAGCTGTGTTGTCTGGTCACCTTGTTCAGACTACTCCTGACACTTGTATATTTATTTTACAATGCCTTAAGCGTCAGAATTGACAGTCCACGTGTTCCAACAGCAGATGATGTTAAATTAAGTCAGTTTTTGTTGCATGTTCTCAATTTCCATCCTCATGTCGTGACTCCTCTGTTCTGTCTTTAAGTAAAGGCTTAGAATGTGTATTTTAAGAAAATGTGTGCATCCGTGACTAGAAGACTGTTAAGTGTCTGTGGATCCTTAAAAAGTCTTGTCCTAAATTAAGGTGTTAATTATCCTTAAAATTGATAATTAATCCTTAAATATGACACTTAATAGTCTTATAAATGCTTTGGGAATCTTTGTAAAGAATGTCAAATTTGTAATTAGTGTTAAGGATTTTGCTGTAACAGAGACGGGAATGAGTGGCAATCAGTCATAATGGATTGGATTTATATAGCACTTTTCTAGACACTTAAACCATTTACACTGAATCGATTCTTCATTCACTCCACAGTCACACACTTGGTTGAGCTTCACCTGTATCCACAGCTGTCAGACCGACGGAAACGTGGCTGCCAATCAGCACCAACCATTCATTCACATTCATACACCAGTGTGAGTGACACTAGAGGCATGGTGGGTGAAGTGTCCTGCCCAAGGACACAACGCCACATGACTGGGGCACAGCAGGATTTGAACCACCAACCCTCTGGTTATTGGTCAACCTGCTCTTCCTCCTGCCCCTCCACCTGTTCAGGAATGAGCTTTAGCAGCTTGAATGTCAGTGGCAGAATCCTAAGTCATGGAGAAATGCAAATGTAATGTTAGCTGGATTAAAACATTGTTGACACTGGTTAAAGACAATAACTATGAGGCCTTTTGTAGTGTTATTTTTGTGAATGTAAGGTCTTGAATTTGATGACAGCAAGCATCCTGAGATCAGTATCAGGAGGGATATGGACAACTGATGCAGACAAGGATGCTCTAAATCCCCTCTGAGAACTGCACATTACAGATGAAAGTTATGAGCTGTCATTTTCTCAATTTATTCCATAATAAGAGAAATATCTGATCAAAGCCTGAGAGGACACTGAGAAAAGAACATTTGATCACAAGAGTATATATATTCTGTCTGTTCATCAGTTATAAATGTGCAATCTGTAAACATGGCTTAAGTTACTGTAGCCATGTAAATGTCACTTTACAGAATAAACAAAACAGGCAAAATCATTAATGGCATCATCCTGGGGCTGTTTATTGATGTGTTAAGCTTTCATATAAAATGTGACATGTAACTGAATCAGTGTTATTTGATTGATTCCTCATGTGTTAAACAGTATCAATTAATCAGTTAACAACTCAGCTCCCACTGATGTCAATTTAGACACATATTTCAGCAGAACATTGTTCACGTGAAGCCCAGTCAGCCTCCAAACTTATTTTTATTTCATGACCTTAAGTTATCATACACCCATGACCCAGTCAACTCATGAAACATTGAATTTAGGGATATCCCATTTCATGTCATCTGTTACATTTTTCCCCTTCATAGACATGAAATGTATCAGTTCAAACTACTTATTTGTTTATATATATATACATATATACATATATATACACACACACA
>JAPQRQ010000001.1:17076244-17090541 GCA_037367365.1 Apogon talboti
TCCCCCATTACTCTCCATCTTCCTCCCTCTCCTGACGTTTCGTCCCCCCCTCCCCGCGAACACCATCCTGGCCGCTTTTGCTAGCTGAGCCTTCCTGAGCAGACAAGTGTGGAAGTGAGTGCAGAAGTGAAGCGCAGCACCCTCAGCAGCACCTGCGCCGCCTGCCAGAAACATGTCCACCTGGTGCAGAGGTTCCTGGTGGACGGCAAGCTCTACCATCGCAACTGCTTCAGGTGAGCACTGTGGATACCCACTGCTGTTCTACAGGTTCTTCTGAGTGAGCATGTTAAAGAAATTACAGTGTTTCTGTAGGAACTTTAAAATAGTTGTCTTACCCTTGGCTGCCTTAATGCCTAAATCACAAAATTGAAGATATTCCTCTGGAGATCTTGCTCAATAAAAATACAAAGTGCAACCTGTTTTCTTCTTATCTGAATCATGAATCTGTTTCTTCCAGGCATATATTGCATTATTTACAGTACTGTGCAGAAGTCTTAGGCCACCTTTAGCTTTGTTGATTTTGCAGGGTTGAAATGATCATACGTATTTATTTCCTCAGATACAACTTCAAATATGTGCACAGCCTTAAAAGACACACAAAAAACTCAACTAAATGCGTTTTAAAAGTTATAGTCACTATTTAGTATGACACCTGACTCCATGACAAGAAGCAGCACAAACAGAAACATCTGACATTGTTGAATGAAACCTGGTTTAATATGCAATGCAATAAATCTCATATTGTCTGAACAAAAGTTTTAAAGATACGTTAAGTGTAAAAGGAGGTCACCCTAAATACTACCACTTTGGTTTATATAAAACCTGTATTTAACCAGATAAAATCCCACTGAGATCAAGATCTCTTTTACAAGAGTGACCTGGCCAAGAGGTCAAGCAGCACACACCATGATGAAATACATAGAAGCTGTTTTTTTCCCTGAAACTTGTTTTTACTGCTGTACATACTTCACATATATCCAGAGTGTATTTTAATTAGTACAGAGATTGAGAAATGCATATGTGTGGTCATTATTACTTTACTCAACCAACAAACTCAACTTTTGTCTTCAGTTCATATAATCTTGAAGAGTTTCTGGATAATGCCTGAAAGAAAGAGGATTCATTGGTTTTTTCATCCGTTCAGTGTAAGGACAGATGTAGTACTATTCTGATCTTAAACAAGGGAGGAAAGTAAAAAAAAATATATGTGAACTTTTCTGTTTGCAAAAAGTTTGTTTCTTTCAAGTAAAGACTTTTGAATTGATGAGGTGTAGGTATGCAACATGAATCATTCAGTACCCAACATTCATGAATGACACCCCTGTGTTTTACATGTAAAACGGTGTTTAGTTTTCATAAAGCTGCCATAAGAAGCCACCAACCACCCTTCATTATTCTTTATTCTCAAAATCAGGCTCCAGTTTCCATCCATGGTTAATATTTTTTGCTGGTATGGATCTAAATGTAGTGCACCCACAGTGTCTGTTAAAGGTCTTAAATTGTATGTGCTGAAACCTGCAGAAATCCAGCTACAATTACTGGGTTCTATCTGAACCTTTTTTAGTCCCACAGTATAGCGTTATTTGAGTGCAGTTCAGTCCTTCTCACTCCCCTCTCATTCTCACAGGTGCACAGAGTGTCACAGCACTTTGCTTCCCGGTTCCTACAAATTGCACAATAACTCTGGGGCCTTGGTCTGCACACATCACCTTGGACGGTCCACCTTATCCAGTCAGAACGGCCGACCAGATCTTAGTAAGAGACCGGCAGTGGTTGAGTCTGCCAGGATTGGTCGAAGTACAGTTCCTCACAGTTCGGCCTCTGAGGCGGACAAGGCAAAGACTCTGAACAGCAGCGTAAACAGCTCGGACGCCTCTGCCAATGACTCTCTCACACTCACGACGGTTACAACAAACCAAGCAGACTCTTCGGAAGAAGCAAAAGAGATCGATGACAATAAACAGACTACGGAGAAACCACGCTCTTCCTCTCCTACCAACCCTTTTGATGAGAGCGATGAAGACGAGGAAGATGAAGTAAAAGAGGAGGACACTGACACACTGGCTGAAAGTACAGTTAATGGAGATCTCCCTTCTGCACCTGTCAGTCATTGTGAAAGTGCAAGTCGGCCAGTGCCTGCACCTCGCAGGGTCTCTGAACCCACTCCCCCTCCTCGCCCTGCCCCTCGAGTCCGAGTACCTCGACCTGCAGATAGTCCTGCTGCTGGTAAGCATTCATCAAGTAAAGACTACCAGTCACTGGTTTCCGAACACCTTTATATTCTCTAAAGGAAAGACCTACACTTTTGAAGGAGTTATCGAAGATGTGTGAGTTAATTTACATTCATTTAAGTTTTAGTTACTGAAAGCTGAAAATAAAATTGTTAGTTGTTTAAACTTCCACCCTCTCCACTCAACAAACAAATGAGGAGGTAAATATGCCATCACCTTCATACAACAATAAGCTGAGGCTGTAAATGACTACAGCTGAATGTAGTTGTAACCCTGACTGTACTCTTGTTTCTACAGATTTGGACAGAGGTAAACAATCACTGCCTAAAAGTCCAAGTCCAGAAATGTTGTAAACACAGTAATACAAGGTGATAAATGAGAAAATGCACACAGCCAAGCCAAAAAAAAAACCCACTCTAATATTTGTATTGTACTGCTTTTAGCTTTGATTATGGCATGCATTCACCGTGGCATCATTATAATATGCTTATGCTCACTTTTTTCCTTCATTTTTGGCCACATATTCATAACACTGCTTCCACAAGACACTAGGCATGATGGGTTACACCCTGATGGACCCATCGATCTGGAACAGGGTCAATCTGGACTCATCAGACCACATGGCCTTTTTCCCATTGAAACACAGTCTAATCTTTATGCTTTCTATCAAACTGATGGATGTTTAAGAAATGAGAAACTTCTCACTGCATCAGTTAGGGTTAAAGAAGTTGTTGCAGCTGAAACATATGAATCCCTGCTGAAATTATCCAATCTTTAGAGGAGATAGAGGTGTTCTAAAACTTTTGACCATTAGGACGAATAAGAATATGTTATAAAAAGTGTATTTGTTGATATTTATCTTGACATTCCAGGTGAACAACAGAAGCCTCTTATCCCTCCTAAACCTCGAGAAAGATCGCAGTCCCCTGGAAGGTAGCTGGGTTTCTATTAGTCCCTCTTTCCCTGGTCTTTTCTATCATTTCATCTGCCTTTATCATATCGTCAGACATTTTCTGTCCGTTTACTAAATGACGTCTTGTGTATGTATTGTATTGTTTTGCCCCTTCATGAGCCTTCATTGTACTGTGATCCCCCCATCCCTATCTGTGTTATTTCATTGTCCAGCCTGTCTGGTGGTCCCCCTAAACCCAAAGACCCGCCATGGCTCGCCCTGGTCCAATCCCAAGAACCCAAGAAGAAGAAAGCCCCACCCCCTCCCCCCGCTGGGCTGGCGACACCTCCAAACACAGGCTCTCTGTCCTCTCTCAAAGGGGAGGGCTCCAGACCCAGCACACCCCCTCCGCCCGCCAACCCATTTGATGAGGATGATGATGAAAATAACGAGGAAGAGGAAACGAGTGAGGGAAGCGAAATTCCAGTCACTGTGGCGGCCAGTCATCCATGGTACAGCATCACCCGGGTGGGCGACGCACCCGGTTCTGACATTCCCCCTGATGGAGGAAGCTCGTCACGGTCAGCCAGCCCCGGGAGCGCCAAGAGGAAGAAACGCCCAGCACCCCGAGCTCCAGGGCCACCTACCTCCAACCAAGGTCAGTTCAGGACAGGAAATGACCTCTGGACATGGCACATTTTATAAACTGAACCCAACATCATTTTTCATCTCATTATAATATCGTATTTTGTTTGCAAAGAGGAAGTTATACTTTGTAATTCTACACCTTTAGTACTTTGCACATACAGTGAATGTTATGATGCTGTAAGTTGAAAATTTGTTTGAGTCACAAAGTGCTTCAATAAAATTCCATATTAGAAAATCTATACAAGCAACATAAGAAGAATCATACATAAAACCAGGAGAACTCCACTCTTTATAAAACCTTGTCCAACTCTTTTACTTTGACAAGGTCCAACTGAAGAGTATATATTTGCCCCTTAAACTTGTGTTTATGGAGCAGCTGCTCAAAACTGAATATGATAAAGGGATGTGAGCTAAAATTAACTGGTTCGTGGGTTTGGAAGTAATTACTGGACCGCTGTGATAAAGTAGTAAAGACTACACACTCCCTTTTTGATTAATGAAAACAAAACCCCAGTTTTCTCATGAACAAGTTACATATACATCTCATTCTGGAAAAACACACTAACAATTACTATTAAAGGAGCTGAATATCAAAAGGTCGTACAGTAGGGCTGTTATATTGAATTATTACCAATAACTGCATGAGAGCTAATAATTATTTCCACAGCTGTATATAATTAAACACAATTCAAGAACCACAGAGGTTGCCATGCGTGTTTCAAGGCTGTGATTACTGTTCCACTCAGGGAAATTAGTCATACATTAAGGAAAATGGAAATTCATACTCTGTCTGAATACTACGATACTGTGCAAACATTTTAGGCCAGAATTAGGTTTGTTGTTTCAGCAAGTTTATAATCACCATACATATGCATTTCTCAGCATCACAATACAAAAGAAATATATAAATAGCATTAAAACCAAAATGTCATGAAAAAATATCAGTATTATAGATGCTGTATGGGATTATCTGGACACAGTCATTCTGAAGTATAATACACCACAAGATACCAAGAAAGTTCAAAATGGAATGAGGTCACACTAAGTTCTGACATGTGCCTGTGGAAGTGATTTAGCTATTTTTTATTTAACTTACAACCATTAGACATTTTTAATTCATCACTTTTGTTTGGTAAAGTGATATAATCAGTAAGTTCAGCGGTCTGGGTTATAACTGCATGAATCCAGATGTGACCAGAGAGCAGTTAAAAACCTAAAATTTACACAAGACACAGTAATCACTTTTTTGCATTAACTTATTTTATTCCTCTGGCCTTCCAGTGTCAGTATTTTGTAGAATTCTGTAGCTGTTTTGGACCATATATAGCAGACAGTAATGCAGTGCTACAGAAGCCCTTGATTTCAGCTGGAGAGGAAGATAGAAGCAACACTTATTTTGTGTTGGTGTATCTTAATAAAGAGACTGTTTCACAGTAATGTAAATATACCCAAGCACAAATATGCAGAGTTCAAGTATTTATTTATTCACTTTATTAGGGGCCATGTACAATTTTAAACATAAACGTTGCCATTTGATGTATCGTACTAGAGTTAGCCTTTGGCTAATTTACATCTGCAGTCCCCAGTACTGCCATAGTTTTGAGTAATATTAAGTTTGTCATCAGTGCTTCAGATATTGACTTAAATGTTTAGTTAAAAATATCCAAACACATGCCTCAATCCAGATATTTGTGGCTAAAGAGAGACATAAAGAAGTAAGGATGTGGTGTGTCCATTGTTTGTGTTTACTAACTTATTCCCATGTCTTCTTTCCCTATTTCAACCTATTCCAACTTTATGTTCCATTCCTATTCTCTTTGTTTTTACTGAACCCTTCTTTCTCTTCAGTTCTCCCTCACTCTCAGTCCTCGTCTTGCTCTCCCTCTCCAGCTCTCAGCACAGAGTCTCTTTCCTCCGGCTCGGACCACAGCTCCTCCCAGCCCCCCTCGGGTGGCGGTGCCAGCAGCGGCCAGGAACATGCCTTCACCAAAAGCGTCTCAGAGCCTTCCATCTGTTCACCGTGCGACTCTGTCGCCTCCTCCTCTTCCACTGAGCGCATGCCACATCCTTCCCTGAGTCCCTCCCCCTCTCCCCTGCCGTCAAATGCCAGCTCAGCCCCGGCCACCCCCCAGACGAGTCGCAGCTCAGGGACCAAAGGGACGGGAGCACCTCCACCACGACCCCAGACAACCCCCAGCCCGTTAGCGTCGGGGGCCAGCCATGCTCACAACAAGGTGAGTGGATCGGGTCCAAATACTCAACTATTTACTGTAAAATAAACAGTGACTAAAGGAGTTTTTCTTTTCTTTTTGTAGCGTATCTGTAAGGAGAACCCATTCAACAGGAAAGCTTCCCCCTCCCCTGTTAAATCCAAAAGCAAACCACCAAAAGGCCCTCGCCCTGCCAGACCACCAGCCCCTGGCCATGGCTTCCCGCTTATCAAACGCAAAGTACCAAGATTAATAAAATACACAAACAGAATGTATCATATTCAACCTCTGTCAATCACAAACAATCTGAAACTTCCCACCCTGTCCAAACATGAATCCAGGTGCAGTCAGACCAGTACATCCCAGTAGAGGACATCCACGGGGAGATGAGTCAGCTGGAGAAACAGCTGGACGAGTTGGAGCAGAGAGGCGTGGAGCTGGAGAAAAAGCTGAGAGACAATCCAAACGGTTAGAGCTCAAGAGTTTAGACCCAAGTTTAAGTTGAAGTATTCGGTTCCAACTCTGACTTATACTCTTGTACCTTCGCAACATGAAAAACAAACCTATTTACTACAATTTGAAGTGGTCAGAAAGTATAGTTTAATTAATCAGGTGTATAATACATACAAACACATTTTTTCTAAGCGCAAATATAATAATAATGTTAAATATTGCTGTGTTCTTCTGGTCTGCCTTCAGATGAGGATGAGGAGTGCCTGTTGGTCGACTGGTTCACTCTAATCCATGAAAAACATCTCCTTGTCAGACGAGAAGCAGAGCTGGTCTACACGTACGTACTCTCCTGCAGCCCCTCCCAGCAGTGCACACACAACGGACTAAACCGAGCATGTGCACACACTGCCATCTGTAGTTTAATACGCTAAAGTGGTTTGCAGCTTTGTAACGTACAATGTGTACACTGTACAGGGCCAAGCAGCAGAACCTGGAGGAACGACAAGCTGATGTGGAGTATGAGCTGAGATGTCTGCTCAACAAACCAGGTGGGTTTCAAGACTTACGACTTTTTACAGTGTCAGTTGAGTCATTCCAGGAAAACCACTTTAATTTCTCCATACCAGAAATTTAAAACACAGGGTTCATACGGGTGCTTGAAATCCTTGAAAATGCCTGAATTTCAATGCTGTGTTTTCAAGGTCTGAAAAGTGCTTGAATTTTAGTTTAAGTGCTTGAACTCTATAACTCTATGATGTGATTAATTTTATTCATTCATTTATTTATTCATTCATTTATTCATTCACTTATTTATTTATTTGTATCTGCCAGGCTAGATGGTAAGCCAAAGCTACTTACAGAGAGATGATACATTTTGAAAAATAAAACTTTGTCAAAAATAAATAAATTGCCAGGTGCTCTCAGGTTGGCCCTTTTTTTTGGGATAAAATTTGTGTTGTCCTTTAATTTCTAAACTTTTTACTATTATCAAACATAACTTTGGATGTTAATAGCATGATACAATGCACATCATTGTGATAAAAGTGGAAAAAATTATCACGAGTATATGTATTCCTATAAATATCTATTTTACCCCAGCGATAAGGTGCTGTGCTGGAAACAATTGAAAATAACCCTGAAAAGTGCTTGAATTTTACCTTGAAAAAAAGTGTACGAACCCTGAAAACAATATTTATTCTTTGTTCAATAAAACCTCAACCTCTGGGGTTTTTGACACTATAATATATCTGAACATGTTTGAACTGCTCCAGCTACATCAACTTTAAACCTGTTCTTCTTTCTATGCTTGAACAGAGAAAGACTGGACTGAGGAAGACAAGAATCGGGAGCAGGAGTTGATGGCTGAGCTTGTCACCATCATCGAACAACGCAACCAGATTGTCAACAACATGGACCAGGACAGGCAGAGGTGAAGGAATAATGACATTTATTGTGTATCAGTACAGCCACCCAGAAAATGTTGATCAGTGGTTTAACCGATGTTTTTAACAGGGAAGAAGAGGAGGATAAACTGATGGAAGCCATGCTGAAGAAAAAAGGTGGGCTTCAGCGACTGTCACTACTTTAAACACAATATTCCAAATCGTTTTAGTTTCTATTTGAATGTCGATCTCTGGCTTCTTCTTGTTCTTGCTCAGACTTCCATAAGGATCCAGACGGCGACCACCAGAAGAAAAAAGGAGCAAAGTTCAAACCCATCAAGGTGCTCAAAAGGCTGAGCCACAAAGGGGAACCTGGCAAGAGCCACAGCCCCCGAAAGGAGAAAAGCTGAAAACTAGCCAAAGGACACATTCCCTGCTAAGAGGAAACTATTTTAGAGAAACTTAGGACAATAACAATCGGACGTGAGAGCGAAGAGTCAGTTCAGAACAACGGTGTCCCATCTAACTGTGTTAAGGTAAAATACAGCGTAGTAGCATCCACTCCCTGCCCATGTATTATGCAAAGCTCCTTCGTGACTATTTTCAGCTGCCTTCGTTCGTTGAAAGAAACCGGACCACGGCTTTAAGTGCTTTAAGAGGTGACACATCTGCGAGCTCTGACATTCAGACCGGTGAAGGGTAAATGCAGGTAGGTTTCTACATGACTGCACTGACTCGTCATATCTGCCTGCTTCACTGGTCCTCCATTGCACAGCGACTGCCCTGTTGGCCTTTTATCAAAGTTCATCCAATGTACGATTCATTTCTTGGACTGAAGCCAGCTGGATGCAACATTATCCCTGATAATCTCCCCTATTTTACCCTGTTCCCTCAACTCCTCATATCCAGTCGATGGTGTCAGCTCATGAAGAATGTTTGGCGATGCCAGAAAGAAAGTAAAAGGTGTTTGTAGAGGAACTCAGCTTTAAAGTACCCTTTACAGTACCGTCAACCTCAAAAATGGATACCTAAGCTATTTTAGCTGCTATAGTACAGTACAAATGTTTGTGATGCTTTTTAGTATCACGTTTGTGTATGCACCATCAAAGATGAGATGCACATAGATACAGTATTTATGGGTGTCTGACAGGAAAGGACACGTCTGAACATGTCTCTGTAATACTCCCCTACGTCATAGAAAGTTTTAATATCAAAGGTCATTCATGCAATAATGAGTATTAAAAAAGGCAAAAACATTTTAACAGCAAGTCACCAGTTTTAACTATTGAAAAAACCTCAATATGCAATCATTAATTTATATTTCACAATGCCTTTCTAAATGTTTTAATGATTTGCCTTAATCGTGGAAAGGAACAGCCTGTTAACAGAGATTGTTTGTATGAGTGCCGCTTATTTAATTGCATATATGGATGAACATTTGTTGGCGCTAATGTAAATGTCCATAAAGTTTACTCATTCTGTACCTGTATGGTCATTCAGGTTGTGTGCTTTGTTTGTGTATATTTGTCCTCTGTTTCTGTCCCGCTTCTATCTTCCTGTCCAGCTGAAATCAAGGGCTTCTGTAGCACCGCATTACTGTCTGCTATATATGGTCCTAAAACAGCAGCAGAATTCTACAAAATACTGACACTGGAAGGCCAGAGGAATAAAATAAGTTAATGCAAAAAGGTGATTACTGTGTCTTGTGTAAATTTTAAGTTTTTAACTGCTCTCTGGTCACATCTGGATTCATGCAGTTATAACCCAGACTGCTGAAGATTAGATTATATCACTTTACCAAACAAAAGTGATAAATTAAGAACGTCTAACGGTTGTAAGTTAAAGGTGTAGGAGGAAGAAATTGCGTAAAATGCTAGAGTTTAGTATGAAGATAGATGACATTTCGTCTCACGCTGTTGTGGAAAAATGAAGCCAAAATATTTTCAGGAGCTGCCATGTTGGATCGGCGAGCCCTGGAGTAGAAGAGTAGAGCACATCTGACAGTCTCATTAGTCACCAGTAATTAAAGCTGTCAATCAGGAGGTGGAAGACTTTTATTGTGTCAGACTAACTTGTATTACAATATGCTGAGAAGTAATTAATGATGTCAAATGAGGTACACAAAGCACACCAAAGCTTTACAGAGTCCAAACACAAGGTGAATCATGGTCCAGTTGGATGTGGTCAGTCTTTTGTTCTAGACTCCATGTTTTCCTCTGTGTTCTGCACTGCCCACTTATCTCTCAAACGTCATTGCCTCTTGTCTCTGGGCTCCGGGTTTTGTCCATCAATTCCAGCTCTCGGATTCTCTGGATGACAGTAATGTAAAAAAAAAAAAAAAAAAAATGATGTACACATCTTTCATTGTCAAATGGTAAATGTACACGTTGATTAATTCGAGGTATAAGCTGTGCCATTAAAAGATTTAAAAAAACAAACAAAACCCTATCATGAACAAACATCTTTTACCTGAGATATTTCAGTGTTGATAATGTAGGTGTAATCCTTCTCCAGACCCAAGGAGGCCATATCTGCCAAAAACTGTCTCCGTTCCTCTATTTCATCAAGGACTACAGAGGACACACATTAGTCATAGTACTGAATAGTGCAAGAGCAGAACATGAGGCTTAAATGAACCCACATTTTAAATGTGTATTTTTGGTTCAATCTTCTGTTTCCAAGACCTCAGTAGTTAATGTAAATACTGTGCATCATCTGTGTTTCAGCCTCACCCTCTTGATAGCGGTCCTTTTCCTCTGTGTCAGGGCTTGGATTTGGATGAGGATTCTGCTGAGGCGCTGCTGCAGGCTCATCTGTTCCCTTTTCCAAGATATTCTGAAGCCTCTGTTTCTCTTTCTCCAAGTCTCCTGAGAGGGGAGCGAAGTAAGATGATTACTAAAGATAGAAGCAAGACAAAAGAATTCATCCCAAATTAGAAATATTAGATAATTAGATATGAGATATGAGGCCAGGATCTGAAGAAGCTACTGGGAGAAGAACTTCGCTGCTCTGTAGCCTTTCAATCAGACATGTATATGATAATAATGATGATTATGATTGTGAATCAGCGCCAAGTGCAATATATATACATGTGAAATATGTTAGTGCAATAATCATGTCCCTTTATTTTATTATATTTTAAAACTTTTACCTTATTGTGTTCAATCACACTCTTATGTGTATGGTATATGCTGGTATTGTGTGTGTGTGTGTGTGTGTGTGTGTGTCTGAATGAGAGGTATGTGTGTATTTAGCTTATTTTTTTAGAGCTCCGTTTTATTCTTGTGCTCGAATTTCGTTGTATTTATTACAATGACAATAAAGGATCTAATCTAATCTAACCTAATCTAATCTAAATACAAAAATTAGTGGATTAAGGTTCAAAGACACACGTGTAGGACCAGGCCGGAACTTTTCTCTAGTGTAGCTGTTCCCTGAACGGCACATTTCGGCGGTGCGTCTCTGTGGTCTTGATGGAAGGTAGTTTGAGGAAGGTCTGCTGGTTTTAGGCTGAGAAGGAACAGCTGGTGATGAAAGGAAGTCAGAGAGCAGTGGCAAAGCTTTTCCATCTGTGAGGTAGAGATGTGACAGTGGTAAATGTCTCATACATACAGTATGTACAAAACGGACAATTTGCAAAAGTCTTGAGGAAAGGACCCAAGTCTTACTCTTTATACATTCGCTGATCTTTTTCCTCTGGATGTTGGTGAGCTTCACCTCCTGCGTCATTACTGAGAGCAAAGAAGGAATGTGATTAAACACACAACAGCCTTAGCAATATGATTGACCAACCACATAGTCACCTCTCAGCATTTCCTGGGTCTCCTTGCTGTACTTGGATGGTCTCGGGTGGTTCCAAAGACCCCCGCTGACTGTACTCCCTGAGAACATCTCCATCTACAACATAACAACATATTAAAAAGTGATCACCAATAAGAAGCCATAAGCTGGTGTCTATTTGTTATGTTAAGACTTATGTATGTCTGATATATTGTGTAGCTCACTTCATTTGTGAACTTGTCTGTCTTAACAGCTATAACTACCACAATACATGAGAATTCCTAAAATTGCAGACTGCTACCAACAGCTAGATGGATTTTACTGTTAAGAAAGCTTGTTTTATTATACAGTACTGTATGCAAAGGTCTCAATCCAACATTTTATCAAGTTTATAAGGACTGTATTTCTCATTCTCTGCACAAGATACAAGGGAGTAAACAGTAAATGTGCAAACACCAGTGATAGATATGTGTGTAAATAAGTTAATTTTAAGGTTATATTTTAATTTCAAGTACATTTTAGCTAGAGAAAAATAATAGATTTTTAACCATAAACCTTTGAGCAAATTTAGCATGTTAATTAGTTAAAGTTAGACTAAAGCAGGCCAATAATAATAATAAATAAGTGAGAAGTATATAATGTGATCTCCTTTTGCACTTAATATTGTGATTTTTTTGGGGAAAGACAATAACATTTAATTAATGCCGTGATCTTGTGGTTTACGTCGTTGTCTTTCTCCCTGGTGAAAACCACGTAAGGCTAAATATAATATTGAATTTACATGGACGAAAACGTGCTAATAGGGGAAAAACACTTTCAGCTCTTCTGTAAAGGTATAAAATAAATCAAGGTGGACTTGATTGCTACTTAAAAATGACATAAAATATTGAATATTTAGTCTACAGTTCTCATATAGTCCTCGATGAAGTCTTTATACTTAAAAATAAAGGCAGTGGTCACATCCCTTCGATAGCTCAGTTGGTAGAGCGGAGGACTGTAGAGGCAAATGCTGAAATCCTTAGGTCGCTGGTTCAAATCCGGCTCGAAGGAGATTTTTTACTCAAACAAGTAACCACGTGTGCAGGCATTTACTTGGGTAATCGTTTTAATGTTGTGAAAAGCTTAGTATTGCTTAGTATTTCGAGAATTCTTTTTGCACTTTTGTATTAATTAAAATGATCAGTTAATTATTTAAGAATGAGACAAAAACATTTGCACTCGTTATTTGTAGTTTTATATTAAGCAGGATTTTAAATAAAAAAAACCATGAAAATACACTGCATTTGCAGAAATATGTCTTCTTTTTTGTATTACTCAAACACTGATGTGGCCCTCCAATGAGAAGACACTGGCAGCAATGGCCCCCAGCTCATTTGACATCATTCATATACAGGGCTGGACTGGGACAAAAATTCGGCCCAGGACTTTTTGGTCCAGACCGGCCCACCACAACCCGCACACAGCTGTTGTACCGACTGGCCCCGTTAATGTACACTAGCGCGTTGACCTGTGGGGGACCACGGGTTCTGGATGTGGTTTAAGTATTGGTGTAATAAACTTACCTCTGATACAGTTCAATCCTTTACTTTCTTGGTAAATTCCACTGGCAATTTCAGCTGAATAACATCTCAGCTGGGATGTCTGTTTCTGCACATGAATTCTGATACCATGGCAACGTGGCCCTATTGTTTATCTGTTGCTAGGTAACTCACTTCAATTCTATGATTCTATGATTCTGGGCATGTGTAAGGCTATTGTATTCCAAAATTACTAATATCTCCCAAAATATTGGTCCTGCTGTACCAATATTGGTAATATTGGATACAATATCATGCTGCTAGTTGGCTGTCTGTCTGTCAGGTTTATCTCCCTGGGCCGGGAGGGTTACCATAGTTACAAAAAGTATTGATCCGCCCACCGGGAAAACGACCGGTACTCCATATGACCAGTCCAGCCCTGTTCATGTATGCTTATGGTGCAGCCAGTGACATGATGTGTTTGTTTCATGATTTCTACAAACACACTATCTACCGTTGAAGTGTATAAACTACATTTGACTTGATCTGAAGTGAATCACAGATTGGGAATGAAATACAACTTACTGTGTATGAATGAATTCCTTGCTGTATCTGTATCTGGATAAAGAGACAGGAATAAATATTTGTGGTCATTACAACCATGCAAACAATAAAGCAAAAGGTGGCCTACGACGTTTGCACTTTAGTACTGCATGTCGAATAAAGACTAACGTTAAAATTTTCCCAAGCTACACATAAACTGTTCAGTTCATGTAGATTTTCATTTGAGACCTGTCAGGTGTGACTGTGTTGTGTCACGGTAACAGACAGGAGTTAGCTGTATCTACCTCTAAGACTCATTCACTTGGACTGATGTATCTTTAGCTTTAGCGCGATGCTAAGGTCCAGTTAACTAACTTATGTCTGATAATAATAAAACAACAACAAAAACAAAGAGCAACCCAGTGTCAGACGCTGAACCTACACCACCGACGAACAATATACAGATAAAACATAAAGTTAAGTGGAAAGAACAACGAAGACTTACTTTATGCGCTTTAATTCAGGGCAGGATGGCAGCGCTTTCTCCGTATAGGTACAAACACAGCGCAGTTACCAAGGCAACCGTCGATGCTGTTGCTTCTGTATTTCCCTGCCGAAAAAAAAAATAAAAATAAAAATAT
>JAPQRQ010000001.1:17108147-17123216 GCA_037367365.1 Apogon talboti
GGGCGGAGGGGGGGGGGAGGGGGGGGATGAGCCCAGTCTCCTGATGTGAACTTGAAAGCTCACACAAAGTCAAACAAGGCCACTGTCCACTCTGTGCACAGACGGGCGATTATTTTCTGCCTTTGTTTTCAGAGATCTAATGAAGCTTTGCATACACATGAATACTCAGACACACACTGATTTCTATATATCCGTATTTGGGAGGACACTCATCAACATAATGCGTTTCACGAACCCTCAAAGTTACCAAAAATAGAGCCGACCACAGCTCTTAGAAAACCACTGGAAAATGGTCTAAATCAAAGCAGTGGAGTGGTGTTTAATGAGCAGTATGTAAGGTTGCACTGGTATGAGATCCTCATAGTACGTTAACTGCATCACATCAAGTATATTATTACCGTTTACTGTTTGTCCATCATTTTAAATTTCAACACCACAGCATTGATTTTCTTGAAACTTGGTACAAGGGTAGGGCACGAGCGAGTGTTGAAAGCGGTAAATTTTGATGTAGATTTATGAAAAAGGGGCAGAGGCCAGAAGAGGCTAAGCTGACAAAAACACAACAGTTCTCACTTTCTTATGATGATAGGTTAATTGGTCAATATTTAAATCACCCATAGGTGTGAATGTGAGAGTGGATGGTATTTCGTATGTATATGTCAGTCTTGTGATGATAACTTATGACACGTCCAGGGTGTACCCCACCTTTACCCACTGGTAACTGGGATTAGGCTGTTCAGAAAATGAATAAATATATATAAGGAAAAAATTATTTTCTAAATGTATCTTTAGAAATATATAAATGAGGATGATGATTGACAAAAATTGGTATGATGATCTTTGTACATTTGCAGATTTCCCACAGTATAACCTAAAACAGTACAAAACCCTAGCAAAAACTCCATAAAACTCAATGCATATTGAGGATAACCTCCCTGACTGAACAGTTATAGCTTTTAAAATCCATTTACTGTTTTTGTCATGTAGGTTTTCTGTTAAAAAAGTCATAAAACCTGTCTATGAGATTAGGGCATGTTGTCCCTCAAATTTCTCAGATTTGACAAAACCTCTTCAGAGAAAACAGAAAACTGACTTGCTGAATTGTCTTCCAGTATCATGATTTTCCTCTAAATCACTGAAATGACCTCACTTCCTGGTCCTCACAAAGGCACAGTACAAGAGCTCACATACGTTGTTCCATCCTGAACATAAGCCACTATGACATGAGGCTCATACAGCCGTGATTATAAATAGACACATGCAGTAAAAGAAAATGCTGTTGCGCATTCACCATTTATTATGGCCACCAATATCAGATTAAAAGCAGTATCTCATGTCTCAAAGTCCAGGTAGAGACCCTGGACTTGGACAGAGGTTTTTCAGTTGCTTGGTCGATGGTCGATACAGATTGGGTTCACTGGGACTGATGTTGCTATTATTTGCTGTGAAAACATCAACCTTCAGAACAAGAAAACACTGGTGAAATGTGATTAGGTACAATCATTTTAGTCTTTATGTACTTTTATATTTACTTTCTCCTGCATCTCAGGAACAAAATATTTAGCCACTTTTCACAATGCAATTTCTCATCTGCTCCAGTGAAAATAATGTTTTTCCAAATGTGCTAATTTGTTGTTGTTGTTTTTTGATAAATTGGTGGATGAACTGTTTCCTTTATGAACTGAGAACATTTTCCTCATTATAACTGAAGCCTCTTAGAAAGAGGAATGTATCTAAAAACAAAATTATTGCAGCTTTTATGGGCAACAGTGTAGATACCCAGTTGTGTAAAAAAGCAAATAATTGTGCAGCCTTCATGTTGGATAAATCTGATTGGTCGGTGACTCTAATAATAATAATAATCTAATAATGTTTTTCTGAACGTGCTAACTTGTTGTTTTTTGATAAATTGATGGATGAACTGTTTCCTTTATGGATTGAGAACATTTTCCTCATTATAACTGAAGCCTCTGAGAAAGAGGAATATATCTAAAAACAAAATTATTGCAGCTTTTATGGGCAACAGTGTAGATACCCAGTTGTGTAAAAAAGCAAATAATTCTGCAGCCTTCATGTTGGAACAAATCTGATTGGTGGGTGACTCTACTGCAACATCTAATCAACATACAGCTAAACATTTCTACTGTTAGTAGAATAGTGGTAGTAATCTAACTCTTTAACTGATTGTTTCTATCCTAAAATACTCAAATTAAAGTATTTTTTTCTTGTATCCATATGCTATTGTGTTGTGCTGGCATTTCTGGGAAAATACACGGACAACCTTGAAAAAAATGAACACCGGGAGTCAAAATGTTTCTTTTCACAGAATTGTAACCTGATTTCTCCGCCTGTTTATCACTGCCATTAGTAACATGTTTAAACTGGTCCAAGGTCACTGAATCAGGTTATTACAGGTGAGGACATACTAACCCCATTTCCAGAAATTTGGTAATTTTCTAAAACGACCAATGTAACTGTCCTTTTTAAACAGAAAAAAGGATCAGATTTTAAAGCCTGCAACTCAGAAAGTGTTTACACAGAGACAATGTTTACCACTGTGTTACACTTTTTTTTTTTTTTAACTTGTGTTTCAAGTGTAATTTGTGTCAATTCTTGCTATTTCCAAGACTGGAGCTGCTCAACAGTCCAAAGTGGCCGTTGTCTGATTCTCCTTCTTGCGATGTCTATGCATTTTCAATTAGAGGCAGATGTGGACTGTAGAACTCTGTAACTATGGACCTGGAGCAGGAGGAGGCCTGGTATCATCCTGCTGAAATAACCACAGACATCAGGGACTTCCATCAATGGGTCCTTCACATATGCAGGTCAGCCATGTGGACACTGATGCAGCCCCAGACCATCACCGATACTGGGAAAGACTAGATTTCTTTGCAATTCTGCATAATAATATGTTCTTTTTTAGCTGATATAGTTCTCTCATGAAGTTCGGCATCAAGTGTTCACAAAGCCTCAACCCATCTTTGTTGAGACTGGTCCTTTGGCGGATACTTCAATCAGGTCCAATCACAATCCTGTCACATTATCCATTGACCTCCTAATTGTGGAGTAGTCAGTAGAAAGTGTTGCAAGCATAAATCACAATTATTTTTAAAATACTATTAAGTTGTACAGTGAAAACATTAAAAATCTTTTCTTTGTATTTTTGTTAGTTAAATAAAAATTCATACAAATGAAGAGAGCACAGCTTTTTAGGTTTACTGCATTATAGAAAATGGTCCATCTTTTCTGTAAATGGTTTGCACAAGCATAAACAATAAAAAAGGGAAGTTTGAAGCCGCTGTGTTTAGGAGAAACTGATGAGATTGTCGGAAGGACGGGGGGTTCAGTGTGTAGCTTTTTTCCCCCGTGCGTGGAGGAAGTATTTCTGTCCACCAGATCGTTCTCAGAACAATGTGCCTTTTTTTCTGTACAACCTCACCCCATCTGAACTTCCAACACTGAGTAGAGCTCACATGCTCCGTGTGTGTGTGTGTGTGTGTGTGTGAGTGTGTGTATTATATAACGGCTCACTATCAATGGTGTCATTCCTTCTGCATCATATGACGTTCTTTACATTTCTCATTTGTAAACATGGGTGTATTATTATCTTACAGTGATTACCTGCTTTTGCCGTTGCATAGAGGTTATGTGTATTCATTAGAGGGGGAGGACATGCACACCACTTTTTCTGTGTAACGCTGTTACCTTGAACTCCTCTTTGTGTGCTCACGTGAAAAGACCGAACTGGGACAACTGAGGCCACTGATGTATAACAGCTGCCAACATAAGTTTCAGATGACCTCATTTGGATTTGATTGCTGAGTGCAGGTACATGGAATAAGCAAAAGAATGAAAACACTACGTCATAACAATAACAAATAATCTGCTTATAACTTACACCTCGAGGGTTCAACTTGTTGTAACACAGCTAGGGTTGTTTCAGCTCAGATTGTTGTGCATACTTTTCTTGACTGATTATATCAGATTATATCAAAGCAGAAACTGATGTAAATGTGAAATGTACCATGTGGCATATATCTCTGCTGCTTCTGTATTATTCTGTAGTCACTGTCAAGCCGAACACATCTACAAGAGGCGTACTTCAACACCAAATAAATGTACAGGCAAAAACTATATACAGTTGGAACAACAGTCTTAAACATACCACAAAAGATAAAGTGGATATTTGTCAAGGGATGCATTACCAGAAGAGACTCAGATAGATTCAGTATCTTTCTCTAAGTCACATTTTATCAAATATGCTATTAAATCAGTTACGTGGTGATAAATATTTGCTTCATTTTGTGTTCAAGCTTCTGTTAAGAGTTTACTTTTCCTTCTTATCTGTCATTTGTCTTTGTAGCCTCCACTGCAAAAATTCTCTCATCCAATCGACCTAATATCATGTAATATATTTAAAGCTCTCAGAACAATTCAGATGTATTTAAAAAAGTTATTCAGATGTGCCTCCAAAATGATAAGATTAAGATTCATAAGTGTTTTACAATAATTATTTTAGATTCATGTCATATTTCATTACCCAGATGTTTTTACCTAGATTTTTTAATGCTAGGTAATCCAGTGGTGGAGTAGACAAAAGTTGAGGAAGGAGGAGGAGGGGGAGATCCCCAAACCCAAACAAGACCCCCGACACAGAGACGGTCAGTGGCAGAGGCTTTTCAGCCAAAAAATCAGGAGTATCCAGGTAATCTCCAGTATTAAGTCTTGTTTTTCACAGCATGATTGGTGATCAGAGGCAATTATAGCAGACTAATTAAATGATTAATTAAATGATTCAATGATCACGACATTTTAAGTAAAAGTATCGGTATCGGTATCAGCGATACTAGTCCTGTATTTACTTGGTATCGGATCGATACCAAAACTCCCAGTATCAGTATCATTAGCATTTGGAGCAGGTTAATCACCTGCTTCATACTCATTCTATATTCTGGAAAGTGTCAATATATCACTTAGGCTACTTGGCCTTACAGAACTTAGTGACCCATGGTGGTTCTTTAATCCTCCAATAAAAGTACAGCCTCTTGTCACCTGCTTGACAAAGGTTTTCAGAACCACATGCATATAGACAGGAAGTGAAGATATGCACACAAATGAACTAAATAGTTAAAACGACTTCAGCAAATGTTGACATAGACTGCAGGACACAGAATGAGTATTATATAATTAAAAATGTCATAATTTCATGTACATTTTTGTAAAAGTAATATGTTTAAATAGCTCTTCTTCGTCATGTAATTTTAAGTGGGACAGTGCGACTCTTCACCCTATGGATCTGCCACCCCTGCTAAAAGTCAGGAAACATGCCAATAATGGCTCCTGAGCTAATTAGCAGGCTACCTAAAGTACGAATGAAGTAATGCTAACATCAACTGATGCAGCTAAGTTAAGATGATTATTGTAATTAAGCACAAACAAACTTCTTGAGAGAATTATTTAACACTAGTGTAACTCCTCAACACAACAGAGCTTTCTGTCAGGGTGAAAAAATAGTTTGTTAGTTTTTTTGGTTTATTTATTTATTTTCAATAAGCAATAACTCCAAATGTCTAGACTAGTCTTACTAAAGCCCATGAGTCAATCACAGGGGCCACTCCCTCAATTATCCATTTTGGCTTTGGATAATCTAAACAGAAATTAAATAAAAATAAAAATTCACCGCGTACATTAATCACAGAGGGGGAAATTAACTATTGAGACTGGAACGGTTAATGGTCCACTGGACATTCAGTTTATTTCAGGTTTTGACACTTCCACATTGGTCTCACTTTTCAGCCCTGGAGGTTGATCCATGGTGTGGACAGATGTTAAAGTATCATTGTAAATTAAATGAAATAAACTCACTAGCCAAAGGATTATGTCCTTCCAACATCATACCATCATTAAAACCTACAAACCTATCAAATATTCCAATGCTCTGTGTAACTCTGTCACTGTATTGGCAGAGTAGAAAACTTTAAACAGAACTGTTATTTCATTTTTAATAACACAATTAATGACGTATGATCTCTCTAAAAGCATGCTAAATCAACATTGATTATGACCTGAGCCCTAACAACAAGCTAATACAAGGCAAACGTACCTAATGTTGCTAAGTTTGCTTCCTTGCTACCTTAGAAAATATTATTACAATTCAATAATTTTTCAAGAAATTCTGAAGACAAAAAAATGCATAAATAGTTAGCTACAATCAGTGAATGAAACCAATGACTTTAAAAATGTAGCCTACTAATGTGCATATTTAATGTAAACATTTTCAGTATAAAAATCTTGCTATTTTCTCAACTTTTTTCTTATGAAATTTTATAAAATTCAATTAATAAATGACTCACATGTTTAAAACAACATAATTATATTGCTGTATTATGTAGCCTAAATGTTGCTTTTATTATTGACAAATTAAGTCTTGGTTTTTTATTGTTTAACAGCCTATGATAGACGCAGAGCACCTCGTTTTTATTTTTCTTTATTTTTTATTTCCGTCTTCGTGGGTTATACGCTCCAGCTTGTTAAGAGGAGGAGGAGGAGGAGGAGGAGGAGGGTCACCGCGGGTTAGTATCCGACCCCGGCTGAACCGAACCGATGAGCGGGAGGGAACGCACCGACAGCGGGATGCGGAACGCATGAAGCGCAGACACATCCAGTAGAAGACCGGAGAGACTCCATCAACGACCGGGGACACTTTGGACTAGACCCGGGTAGATGTATCTGTAAGTAAATGTTTGGGTTTTTTTTATTACCGACTCATCACCATTAAGGGCATTTGTGTTGTGTTTATTAAAAAATAGTTGCAAAGAAAGTTAATAGAGGCTGTTTATTAGTCGCACTTCAGATGAGAATGTCATGATTTAAGTCAATCAGTCAAATTTAATTTATATAGCGTCACATTCATAACAAAAGTTATCTCATGACACTTTACATCTACAGCTGGTCTAAACCAGACTTCACAGACACCCAACAGAATCCTCCAGGAGCGAACACTTGGTGACAGTGGCGAGGAAAAACTTTCTTTTAACAGACCTCGACTCCTGGAGGATGGTCGTCTGCCTAGACCAGTTGGGGTTAAAGAGAGACGGTTGTTTTTTGGCGCATGTTATAAAATAATATCCATCTGTTTAGGATTTAGAAAGCCTCATGACAAACTGGGAAAAAGCTGTCATGATCATCTGAATGCATCCCTACCTTTCTATTTCTGCTCTAATCAAACACTTTCCCAACATTCCTTCATCCTGCTTTAGTTATGTTTGTTGACTGATGTAAAGACCAGATGTTTGTCCCATATATCTACTGTATTTGATCTAATACGAGATGCTTTTCTCTCATATTAGATCAAACCAGCATTCACTGCACTTTATGTATTTGTGTTTTTTCCCCACTAGGTGGTGCTGTTAGCGCAGGATTCACCCTCAAGCATCCTCTCCTCACTGGACTCAGACCCTGCAGCATCCCATCAGATCAGAAGTATCTGGACATGACGGGTCAGACTGCAGGAGCCGTCACCCAGGACCCGGCAGTGCCCTCGATGCTGAATGTCGAGGGACTGGAGTCCAAGCCTCTGGGCAGCTCCGCGACCTTCAGTGATGAAGCCATTACCATCCTCGCCTCTACAAGCCAGCTGGCCAGAAACCTCTTGGGCCGGACCTTTGCCCTGAGTCGCAGCGAGAGCATCAGCAGTGCCGAGGCAAAGGCTGGCAGCAGTTGTGACGAGGACAGCGCCAACAGTGTGCGCCGCAAGCGGGAGTTCACCCCAAATGATAAGAAAGACGAAGGCTACTGGGACAAGAGGAGGAAGAATAATGAGGCGGCCAAACGGTCCAGAGAGAAGCGGCGGGCCAATGACCTGGTCCTAGAGAGGCGGGTTCTGGGTCTGCTGGAGGAGAACGCCCGCCTCAGGGCTGAACTGTTGGCTCTGAAGTTTCGCTTTGGTCTGGTAAAGGACCCATCTGAGGTCACTATACTACCACTCTGCACCAACACCACGCCCAGCAACACACCTTACTACCATCAACACACTGACAACCCCTCACAGCCCACCACGGCGCAGGGCACCAGCACCCACCACGTCCAGCCCCCACCACAGGGTCCCACGTATACACTGAGAGGAGCTAGACCTCCATCAAATCATAGTGTATCCGAGGAGTCTGGGATGTCGTGTAGCTCAAACATGGGTAGCCCTGTGTTTTTTGACGAGACACTAGGTGGGCTTTCTCCAAGAAATCAGTCGGAGGACCCTCAGGGCTGCCACACAGGTCCACCGGAAGTCAACGAGGGACACTACATGACCAAAGTGGACTCACCTGAGGGTTTGAGGAGCCTCCCACACAAGCTCCGCTTCAAGGCACCGAGTAGTGACGGAGGGGAGATGTCTCCGACCTATGACAGCAGGTCTGGCGGCCCACCTGTAGCCACAGTTGGACCAAACATCCAGATGAGGCAACATCAGCAGACAGGATCAGACAGTAGGACGGAAAACCAGCCTGCGTGGACCAGGGAAGAGGCCTGTTGTGGACTGAGGCAGCAGTGTCACACTCGACCCTCTGGATATTACAACTCCTCATCCCAGCAGAACTCGAGAGACATCATGCATTCAACTGAGAACTTGGGTCTCAGGTCCCAGATCAGCTGTCTGTCTCAGGAAGTGGCTCAGCTCAAGAAGCTCTTCTCTCAGCAGCTGCTCTCTAAGATCGCTTAAAACCTGAACAGGAAAGATTCAAATCCACATCCTGAAGCTCACAGCATTAATTTCCAAGTTACATACTGTATTTTACGGACTGCTGATTTCACAAAGAAGAGATGTTGTTACAATGACAATGCTACTTCAATGTATATAAATAAATTAATGCATAACTAAAATGCAATGCAACTTCAAAATTATGAGGCTGTGGACCTGTACACATACTACTTAATTAATAATTGACCCCTGGACTAAAGAAACATGAATAATCCTTGACATTTGTCTTGACTTTATGATCAATTGTTCTTTAGTGTTCTCATAATTTCCATAAAATACCTAAATAGCAAAAATATGGAGAATCTGAGCCTTCTAATGATCATAGCATGCCTATATTGGCACAAATAATATGTTTATGATCATGCTTAGAGGAGTCACCAGTGATCCGGTGGACATCCAGGAATTAATGACTGCAAAGTGGTTTCTATGGAGTCGTAATGGGATTAGAAGTTGCCATTTATTTCTAAATACTGAACTGAGCAGGTCAGAAATGCTTGAAGAACATCTCACATACTGTACAAACAAAACACAGCACACAGTCACTATACAACACTTCTTCCTCAATGTTTTCAGAACAAATATGATCATTGTGCATGTCCTCTTTGTTTAATATTTCAACAAATCAGATCAGTTAAATAAATTGGGCAGTGAGAAATGTATGCTGACCCAGAGAGGACACATGTATTAGCAATACATCTCATCTTTTTTGATAGTTTTGTATTGTGTTTGTTCACTCTGTCTGAATTTGAAATTTATAATATATATACAGTGAATTGTACTTGTTACATAATTCACTGAAAATGCTGCAGATATTGGAAATGTATAGACATGCTGTTATAGTGTGATACAGCTGGTTAAAGATACAAATTAAGGTTCATTTTTGTCTAGTTCTCTGCATTCAGTGTTGTTAAAATACTAGATCATATAGCTTTTACTGTGAATAGAAAATTTGCAGCTATTACAACCTGTATGTAGTCAATAGCATTCAATAGCATAGCAATTCTTGCTAATAAAATTGTTAATAAAATCATTGATCAACACACAGTGAGTTAAGTAGATTTATTTTTTCTGAATAAAATGAATGAAGTTAGCTTGTCCAGTTTTTTTTGCGGTTGTTTTGGTACAATCTCTGACACTATTGTGAACTTTTTGATACACGCACGAAGAATTAACGACACACACTATATCACAGGTGTCAAACATGCGGTCCGGGGGCCAAATCCGGCCCACCAAAAGTTCCAATCTGGCACACGGGATAAAAGTGCAAAAATTACACTGAAGATATTAACAGTCAAGGTTGTAAAAATCATTTTAGTTCAGGTTTAGTTCAAGTAAAAAAAACCATAATAACCGTTTGAATAATGACAAATACAGATTTTTTTCTTGAAAAATTAAGTGAGAAAAATAACATTACACTATGAAAATATTTACACTTACAAACTAACCTTTCACAATAAAATGCAAATAAATACATAAATAAAAACAAATATGAACAACCTAAAATATGCAATTTTAACAATATTCTGCCTGTTACTAAATGTTTGTGTAACATTGTGTGTAATGTACATGTATAAATAATAAGTTGAGGCATAATATTGTTAATATTGCACTCATTTTTCAAATGAAATTTCAGTTTTTTCAGGTTACATAAACATCTTTTTTGTAAAATGTAAATATTTGCATAATTTAATGGGGTGTTTTGCACTCAAATAAAGAGATAAACTTGGAGTTGTCATTATTTATAGGTTATTATGTCATTATTTTACTGGTCTGGCCCGCTTGAGCTTCAATTGGGCTAAATGTGGCCCTAAACCAAAATGAGTTTGACACCCCTGCACTATATGGTATGAAGGAAAAACATCACCTTAAAATCACCTTCTTTATGGGTCTTACAATATGATTTCATCCACATCACATGGAGACAAACATTTACAGTCTGAGTAGTGTGTAGTGTAAAGCAGAGAATGTGCATTCAGTTTGGCACAGTTGTACATGCATGGGCTCCGGTTGTTAATGGTTTTACAGATACATGTTCAAGAATCACTGTTAGTGCTGAATCATCCAGAAAAAAAAAGCAATACTGTGCAGCAGCAGAAAAGAAAATGGACATGTTTCAGCATTGGGCTTTGCCGTTTTTATTCTGAAGGGCTCACATATTTCAGGAGACAGGGTCATTAACGTGAAATAAAAATACATTGAAAAGCATCACAAACGCCAGCGAAAGATGAGAATTCAGTGAGGAATTTCAATGTTACCCACTTTGACCCCATGAGCTAATGTCCCCGATCTGTCATGATGAATATAAAAGGCTGTAAAAAACACATGCAGATTCTACACAATAATGTGTCATTCTCATGAACCACTCTTTCACAATCTGATCAATAAGAGATTTAAGATGTTGAACATAACTGTGAACTGGAACACACTGAACAACAAGCATTTGAATTTGGGCCCAGTAGTTTTTGTTTTGGGCTTTTTTTTCCTAAATCAGTCCAGCTGCTTTTTGACACCTGGTTGAACTCCAAAAAGCTGTTACAAAACTCAGTAAAAACACAGTAAAAAAAATAAAGAAAAACCACCACAACGCTGTAAACAACAGTAAAAATATAAGGAAAACAACGTAAAAAAAAAAAAAAAGCCCAAACCATCTATTTTTATAGTGAGTCTGTCTCACTCACTGCTCTGTGATTTGCTCCCCCCCATTCCACAGGTGGTGGGGGATGCACTGAGCATGCTCAGATGTCTATGGAAAGAACAAAGTCTATTCTATCAGCATTTTGGAAATTTTTCCCAATTGAGCAAATGGCTGAATTTTACTGAATATTTAAAATAAATCACACATTCAGAACTCTCACCACAGACACATCAGGGGTTAAAGGGTTAAAGAACTTGTAGATTACACATATTAATCACTATAGTAATTATCCTATGGAAGGGTCTTATCTATCCGTTTAGTTAAATCCAGGTAGGGACTTTGTTTTTGTCCAGGTTGTGTATATTGTTCTGCCCTAGATCTTCTATTTTAATAAACAGTTTTGGAGGCATATATTGTGGTTTAGTCTTTTGGGTTTGCTTCCTTTATGAAACTGTGACAACTCACCTCAGCATCTGTTACAACCGAGCCCAGCGGTGAGGTAACAAAGCAACACCACTTTCTTGCAGAGGTGTGAACTCGTGCCCATTGAGGGTTCTTTGTGCAAAACCTTGAGATCTGCAGCGTAAATATTCATTGTTAGTACAATACTCAGCCTCCTCTACATTTGACAGAGAAGGGAGCAATGTCCTCTGAAGGGACATTGGTGAAATACTGTCACCAGAGAGCACAGTACTTGAATAAAGGCAAAGCCGTATCATTGAAATCATGACACTTACTGTGCAAAAATCTTAGTTCACCATTAGTTTTGTTTTCTAGGATTGAAATGAGCATATGTATTTATTGAATGAAACTTGGTATGAAACATCAGAATATTAATACCCATATTGTCATATTGTCTGAACAAAAAGGGTTAAAGGTCAAACTTAATACAACCGCTTTGGTTTATAGAAGCTGTTTTCTCCCTGAATCTCTTGTTTTTAATGCAGCACATACTTCAAATATATCTAAATTGTATCTATATTTATACTGAGACTGAGAAATGCATATGTGTGATCATAACTTTACTAAACCAACAAACCTGATATTGGCCTAGGACTGTATGTGATATACACTTTGATGCTGCAAATGTTCATCTGTGTTTCTACTTTTGGTGAACTGAACTGTGGGGGTGGGTGGGTGTCGGACAGTGCCAGCGAGGGGGTGTTAGTGGGGTTACATGGACGGTGAATGGATACAAAGAAAAATGAGCCCCTGTGTGAGTCATCTATCACGTCAGCAGAAGACAAGCTATTTTTAGCAGCGAGGCAGCTGCGATGGAAACTGATTGGCCCAGAAAGAAGTAAAGGATACAGGTTTGGAATACATGAACCCCTGAAAAGTATTGAGATGCAGCAGGAGAGCCATAGGGACCCAGAAAGCAGCAGTACATACACTATATTCTTTCATTTTTGCAGGAAGATATTATTATTTTGACATAAGGTCATTAGTCATCATTTAGATATCTTTATTAGTTCTATTTTCAGCATTGCTATTGCTCTTTACTAACACTGAGTGGCGCCAAATGTATTTATCTCTATGGCTGAACTGTGTCTCATTCATTCATTCATTCATTCATTCTTTCATTCACTTACAGCAGTGTTACAACAGAGGTCGTCTCTTCCTTTGTACTTATTGTAGCACCACGTGCTGCACAGATGAGGCCAAATATGATTTCTTGGTGCAGGTGCAGCACTTCCACCCTCAAAGGTAGTGTGTTTTATTCACAAAATGCAAAAACAAGGCAGGAACTACGTGAGAAATATTGCTAAATACTATATTGAAAAAAGGCCATTTTAAACAATCAGGTCAAACAGAGGACATGAGATGCGTACAGCAGTAAACAGGCTTTCTCTGTCCACCGCCACCACCACCACAACAGCAACAACACCAACACAAGCGTGCCCATGGGGGAGGGTCTTTTGTCTGTGATCAATATTCATCCAGCTCTATAACCACCTCACCACTCTCCTAGCCATAAGCCATAGGAAGCAGTGAGCGAGACCGGTTGCTAGGCAGGCACCACCACACCACAGTTGCCAAGGGAATGCCTGTATGCAAAGGCAGCTGGAGAAATGTTGGGGGTTGGTGGTTACAACACTGGTGGACTGGTGGTGGTGGTGGTGGGGGGAGGAGCTAGACAAGTTCAAGGCCACCGTTTCCCCAACATGGTCTAATGGTGGTGATGATGGTGTGCATGCGTGTGTGTGTTGTGAACGGGCACATGCATGTGGTTTGAGACAAAGCAGGGGGAGGGGATGCAAGTGGGAAAGTGGGTTGGAAATGGATGTGTGTGTGATACTAAACAGGAGGACTGACGTAACTGCACATAAAAATATGGTAGTGATGAGGACTACAGGCTTTGTGGGATAAGGGAAATGCTCCTAAGCAGATAATATACTTCCTTTTCTTCTGCACATGAACAAAAGTACCAAAAAAAGTACTGTGTTGTGCAAAAGCCACTAGTAGGTTTATGGCTTTATGAGGTTATGATAATCAGACACATGCACAACTGTAGTTTTTCATGGGAAGGAGGTAATACTAAATCTATGCCTTTTGCCTGTTAAAGTAATCCAGTTGTGATTTTTTTGTGTGTTTAATACTATACATGTTTCCTGTCTTAGCGTGTTGTAAAGAGACTGAGGAAAAAATGTACAACCTCTACAGTCCTGCAGAAACAATAAGTTAAAAAGAAGACTTATGCACAATATACATAATAGTGATATTACATTTATAATGAAGGGGTTTTTTTTTCCTGCTTTGAGGAAAAAAACCAAATTCCTCTTTTTTAATCATGAAAATAGAGGCTTCTTTTCCATTTTTAAGACATTATATCAAAAAGAATTGAGTGAAAGAGAAGCCTGTGAAGTAATTATTTCTCATCAAAAACAAACAGAGAGTAAATCCTAGTTAATTTAACAAACACATTTTTTTGCAGTGTCTGTAAATGTGTTTTATTCAGCCTTATGCCACCCTGCCTTACCAATTTATTTTCTTCTTCACCCATGTCTTCATTTCATAAAACATCATACACAGGGAAGGGTTTGGCAAAATATTTTACCATAAATACTATGATACTTGAATTGAATACGTATGATCTCTCTTATTCTGTCTGTCACTATACAATAAACATGAATAAGTTCAAGGACAAAATGAAAAACTTGACAGATAAAGGTATTCACAAGCCAGCAGCTAGTGTCTTTTAAGTAATGAAATGTATTAAATGTGGAAGCAAAAAGTTAAATGGTGCAGAGTGCTTCAAGAGCATGCACTGATTCATCCACTCATAATAAAACTTGTTTGTCCAAAACCTATTAATGTGCATTTATAGTGGACAGTCAGGATGGATGCACTTGATGGGTTCATTGGAAATCGATAATTCACCAGAAAGAATTTGTGCTCACAGTTAAAAAAGATGCAATTAAACAATGGTATTTTCATCCAAACCTGCTTCCCTTGTGTTGATTCTACATTTATTCTGTGGTTTTGTACTTAAATATCCACCATCACAGGCTTCAGCCTAATGAAGAGAAAGGCTGTTAGTCACAAATAATTATAGTAAATAATTACAGCACATTACATTTAAGTTTTCCATTATATATAGCATGAATCAGTCTATCTATCTATCTATCTATCTATCTATCTATCTATCTATCTATCTATCTATCTATCTATCTATCTATCT
>JAPQRQ010000001.1:17127811-17142420 GCA_037367365.1 Apogon talboti
TCTATCTATCTATCTATCTATCTATCTATCTATCTATCTATCTATCTATCTATCTATCTATCTATCTATCTATCGTTGTTGTTTGTTTTGTTTTTTTAGACCTGCTTACATAATCCCAGCACACATCCTTCAAAAATCCAGATGAAACATTCACGATATGAGTCCCACAGGAGACTTTATCTATCTTTACTAAATTATCAAAACACATCACACCGAAATTAAAAAAAATAAAAAGCCCAATGACTAAAGGAGAAAATGTAGAACAGAGTATGAGTCATTGACTTGAGGGGCTCAGTTGAAGGACATGCTGTTACAGGCTATTCCTGGACCTCCTCGGTGAGTCTATGGAGTCTGTGTAAACTCCTCCATGCCCTTTATTATAAACTTAACCACTCCCGATAAACAGGGCCCGGGTCTACATGAGGGTCTGGGTGGAAACCTGAGGAGGGCGAGAACACAGCGAGAAGGACACAAACACACGCGCACGCTCGCGCGGAGAGATAGAGGACAAAAACGTGACTAGGCAGCCTAAGAGCTGTTATGCAACCGCTGACCTACTAACACATATTTCTCGAAAGGGAGCCGGAGAAACTGGAGCAAAGTGTCCGGCAGCGCGCAACACACGGGCAAACCCGAGCCAATAGACAGAAACAGCATCAGAGCCGACCCAGTGACTCAACCACGACTGACCCGAGCACCCGCGACGACGAAAGCGCCCGAAAAGTTGGTTTTTACGCATTTTGGAGGAGGTTTCTTCTAAAGGGAAAAAAGGGGAAAGGAGGAAACGGGAGCGAGACTGCTTTTGTGTCGTGGAAGCCTGGATGTTTTTTTTTTCTCCGCCTCTAGGACATGGAAAGGTATGTTTTGACTGAGCGGGAGCTGTTTTACGCATTTTCTCCGCTTTCTTGCTCGTTTTATTTTTTTTATGCTTTGTGTTTTGTTGGCTTTGTGTGGATCCGTGGAGGTCTGCGTTGTGTGTGTGAGTGTGTTGGAGGTGAGGACATGATGCTTATGGCCGGTCATTGTTCACATGGCGACTACCGGCGGATCCGCGCGTCAGTCCGTGACTTTGAGACGTTCGGGGCCGTTTTCGGGTTCATTAAACGCAACACTTTTTTTTACGCTAATACGCTACTTTGTCGCCAGCTCGTCGCGTTTCGACACTTTGTTATTGACAGAGAGGGCGGCGGGGGACTGGAAAAAACGTGGTTCGCCGTATCCCACATTATGCGCTCAATGTCAAGGCGAGGTAATTTCCCTCATGGTGGTGTTTTCCAGGGAACGGGGGCAGCTGTGTTGTCTGGTTGTAATGCAGACGCATTGTATAGCCCCTGCACGTGGCATGCAGCTTTTTGTATGTTGTTTATACGGGGGTCATAAAACCATTTTAGATAGCCTAGTGATATAATAGGTAAAACCCCTTTGTAGCTGCACAGGTGACAGAAAAATATTACAATGTTACTACTAATTATTGCTAGATGTGTATTGTTTATTATGGCGCATTTTTACTAAATCTGCCTCAAACTCACATAAAATTGGACCACAAAGAAAAAAATCACAGCATTTTTTTACATGCAAAAATGCCTAATATTGTTGTAAATAACAGGGATCTCTGCATAAAATGTGAATCCTGCCTTAAAAATGCACATAAATGCACTATAAAGGTAATATATTGCGATTCTGTTCATATTTCTTCTTCTCCACATGTGCACAGGCTTTTGTCTTCATGTTACATTTTTGGTGTGCAATAGATGTCAGTGTTGAAAAGCTCAAACCATTAAAATAAAGACAAAAGTCTAATTTTCAGAAGTAAGTCACTGGGTGATTCTTTTTACTTGTGAGGTGCGTTAAATAAAGCACAGCAGCTTCTTTGCTTTGAGCCAGTTGGAGGGTATGACATAACCAGCACACAGCGGGGAGAAGCAATAAACAGCAGCTCTCTCCTGGGACACACAGGCTTGTAATTGATTCCTGTTCGCACCCTGCGCTTTCCTCCTATCATTCATCCCACACAGATCCAATGACTGTTTATTTCCAAAGCAAAAAAAATGTTTATGAAGTCTGTAAGTAGCTGCTTATTTGCGCTCATGCTACTGAAATTGGCCTTTGAAAAATGCTTTTATCAGTGATGTAACGCAGCTGCTCAGTGTCTGTGAGCTATTTTTAACTTGATCAGTCTTTTTCCACAAAGAGGACAAAGCAGAAGTGAGGTTTAGCTGTGTAAAACCACAGTTTTTGTGTGCCAAGATCCTAGTGAGGTCTTTGTGCATGACACTGTTGTGACATTATAATAACAACTCAAAAACATCCAGGATGTGATGCAATGCATGGAAACCCCTGTCTGGCCAAGCAGGCAAGAGTTCTGGTGAGCTCTTGGTCCGCCCCATTGCCAGCTGGTCTGGTTTCAGGGCGGTCTGGATCACACTGTCCTAGCCAAGTTGCTGAATATAGGTCAAACCTGTATCTGGGTGAGGAGACACATGAGGTATACAGGACAAGCTGTGGACTACTTTGACCACTCTACTTTTTGCTCTGAGGAATACGAGACCACATATCCTCGCAGACTTTTTCAAACTTCAGCCACTTGTTCCAGTTTTCCTACTTCTGTGGCTGTTAATCAGTAAGTGTTTTGCAATGAACCTTTGTCACTCTGAACAGCACTTACTGCATGTTTCAGGAAATGTGACTTAAATAGAAAAAATAGATTATATCGATCACGCTCTAACCCACTTTTTAAAACATGTACTTTAACACATTTGTGACCTTTTATTTATTATATTATATGATATTATATTATGATGTTAGAGATAGTATTCATCAGTGCAGGCAGATGTGTTGTTATTCACTGAGTAAGGACTCTAAGACTGACCTGGAATGTCTGGATTCCAGTCTCCTATAGTTTGTTTCTTGACACAAAGCCTTGGGGAAAAATGGAGGCCCCTAACTGGGGCCCCTCCACGTGTGTGGTGCTGGATCACTTAAAACATGGAGGAGGGGAAAAGGATGCCATGCGTTACACTCACTTGCCTCAGAGGGGGTTAGAGGTGAAACATTCCTCCCTAAGCAGCAAGTGCTTAGGAACGCCACATCTCTGAAGCAAACTCCTGTGGTGGCACTGAATCATTCTTTGTAATGGAAGGTCTGAACAGAAACCATTGCACAATGTTCCATGTTGGATGTGAATGTTTTTTTCTTTTTTTTTCTTTGCTTTTAGTCAGAGCACAGCACACACAGAGAGAGAGATTGGTAAAAGGGCTGATTGCGTTACGTCCAGAGCCAGTAACCTGTAGCTTCTCCTGCCATGTAATATGCATGTGTTACACAAGCTTTGCTCCGAGACCAGCAAGATTCAGAGCACGTACGTTACGAGTAACAGCAGCCCCTCCCCATGCAGTCCTGAGAGAGGCTGTTATGTGTGAATTTGGCTGCAGATATGGGTGTGTGCTCTGACGTCAATGCTATCTTCCTATTATTTTTCATCTGCCACTGATGCATATTGTTATGTGCTGCATAGGCAGAAGGTTTCTAGAGCAGGGAGGAATTAACGCTGTATGAAAATCACTGGGGCTTTTATAATCTCATTTATAGGCTGATGACGTATTCACGTTTGTCTCTTTTATTCCTCCTCGCTGCAGTCTGTAAAATTCCTCTCATTTCCCCCGACTGAATTCCTTCTGTCACCCCATCCCTTTTCTGTTTCCTCCCTCCCTCACCTCTTTCTCTCGCTCTATTTTTAGAGTGCACTCTAATACTCTCTTTCCCCTCTCCTGCCCTCCCTCCCTTGCAGTCCCACTGACCTATTTTATGGCACACCGTCAAAGACAGTAGGAGTGTTTACTGCTTAGCGTCGTTTCTAGGTCAGTGGGACAGCACAGACGTATGCATGCCTCCTTCTAGCCCGCTTTTGTTTCGTGCCTCTACTTGCAATGTCTTAGCAAAAAATGTGTATTTAATAGTTAAATCACATAACAATACACATAAAAGCTACAGTTAGGCTCTATAAAGTGAACTTATAGAGTTTTAATAAAGCTTGATTCCTTCCTTCCTTTGGTCCACGTGTGCAGAGGCTTTTGTGGTAACGTTACATCGTTTGCCTGTAATAGATATCTGTGTTTCCAAAGGTCAGAGCAATAAAAAATATCACTGGGTCAGTCATTTTTACTCGTGAGTCCCGCTAACAGTTGAGCGTCGTTGTTCAGATCTCATTTTTTCTGTTTGCACAAAATGCAGTGGCATTTTTTTCCGATTTACAAGAAGAAAAAAGTGAACAGAAGCGTTAAAGGGGTCATGAGTGTTAAAGCGTTACAGAAGCGTTAAAGGGGTCATTTCACTGTGTGCAGTGGTGGATGTTAACATGTTGTGTCATGTTGAAGGTTGTGTCATAAATTTGCATGACTGAATTTGTGCTCAAGGATATCATGAAGTCCTTTTTGTTTCTTTTTAATAACATGATGACATAATAATTGAGATTTATTTGTATCCTTAGCACAAAAAGGGAATGGTTAATGACTAACAGAAGATAATAGCATCAAATTCATATTAAAAACACTGGAATCATCACAGAATTTTACTCCCGAATTTGCACCGAAAAACTAAAACATGGATAAAAGTAGAAACTGTTATGAATATTTGAGACTTAAGTTTCTAAAAAGAACGTCTGACATGTGAAATGTGAAATATGTGGCATGTTTAACTGTTTAACTCACAACATGGAGGAAAAATGACAGAGGAGTTGAGGAGTCATTCTGACCTACAGGCACAGTGACCTAGATTAGTACTCTCCCTCTGTGTGTGTGTGTCATAAATGAGTTCTTCATATTTGTAATGGACTCCAGGGCGTGTTATTAATTACAGCATATCAAATCTGTAATGCAGTGCAGTGAGGGAAGCAGGCGAATCATAACTAAAACAAGCAGATCTAGTTGTTACATAACACAGCTAGACTGCTGAAAAACATCCGTCCGTGATGCATTCAGTGCTGTTGTTAGCGCAAGACATGCTGGGCGGGGAAGGTTTCCTGCAAAGCTGCAATGTTGACACCACATATGGTTGTTCAGCAGTTTGTGCAGTTGTGTAATTTCAGACAGTGAGACGGCGGACCAGAGAAACTGAGAATTCTGCTCACCGTCCCCCATAGACACACAGTCTGACAAAGATGTGACCAGTGGTTTTAGAGTCTGAGAGAAATCAATTCAGCTATTTATGACTTTTATAAAGGTATTCATTGGTAATATTTTAAGCCATCACGATATTTAAAAAAATAAATAAAAGCAGGAGAAATTAGACATAAACTAAAGTTATATATTGATTAGGAAATGTGAAGATGTATCAAAGTATTGACTAAAATTGTATAAGTACTAAGTCTTTTATCGGTCGGTCTCTGCAGAGCTGGCACTAGGCCTCAGTCCTCATTATGTGACTATGACAGCACTGTGTCTTACACAACAGCTCTGCAGCAGCAGCACACATGCACTATGTTTGGTCATCACTTCTTCTTCTTCTCCCCTACTGTTCTGCTATCCAAACAGTGTCAGTCTGTGAAGTCAAAAAAAAAGAAAGACAAACATTGACTAACTTTGCAGAGGTTGCATCATGGCTTTGTGCTGCAGGTTAAACTGTGATAAACTTTGATGCCGCACAGCTTCCATGATGTGGATCGGTGTTAAAGTATTGTACTATAGTTGATGAATCTAATTAGACCAAAGTGAAATGTAAATACATGACCTAATGGACTGGAGTGGGTTTTTTGTTGTTTTTTTTTTTTTTTACTGATAATCTAACTCTTTCCCCTCTCTCTCTCCCCATCCCTCTTGTTTCCCTGTCTCCATAACCCAGTTAGTGGTCAGAAAACAGCAGCACTGAATCTGGATCCTCGGGGAGCCCTGAAGCAGACGGACTGACCTACATCCTCTAAAACACTGAGAGAAGCAGGGCAGCAGCCTGACAGGAATCACAGCTCTGCTACAGATTGAGGAGGAAGCTGATAAACTCAACAGTCACCTCCACTGAGACTCCAGAGACTCTTTGATCCATTTGCCAAGGAAGCTGGGAGACTCATTGCTCAAAATACTGACTTATTTCTTTTTTTAGCTTTTGTTTTTTTTCCTGTTCAAAACTCTAGTTCAATGTCTGAGGTTTTTGTGGAGTTCCATCTCTTTTTAATCTTCTTGGCTAATTTGGACACTTGAACAATTTGATTTAGAAATTAAGTAAAAGAAATCAATGAGGCTCTCCCTTCGACAAGCACAAATACCTCATCCAGAAAGGTTTTCTGATCCTGCAACCTAGGTCAAACTCCTGAGTAATTAATCAATTGGCTCATATAGTTAGACTTCTTTCCCTTTCCCCTTTGCCCTTTGCCAGAGTTATAATCTGGCCCTCAGCCAATTGAAAATGGAAAGTCTGGGTCTACACCTCTCATCCAGCAGCAACAAAAATGCCATGGAGGTGGACAGTTTTTCCACGTACGATGAGAATGCCCCATCCCCTCCTCCTGAAAATGGAGCACGTATCAGCCGCCAGGTTAAAGGTGCCAAGCCCTCTGTGACCTCCCGTCGCAAGCGGGAGTTTATTTCTGATGAGAAGAAAGATGCTTCCTACTGGGAAAAACGGAGAAAGAACAATGAAGCAGCCAAGCGATCAAGGGAAAAGAGACGCCTCAATGATATGGTGTTGGAGAACCGGGTCATGGCGCTGAATGAGGAGAATGTCCGTCTAAAAACGGAGCTTCTTCAACTCAAGTTGCGCTTCGGCCTCATCAGCACAGCCTCCTACATGGAGAAGAGTCAGCAGATTTCCAGCAGTGCAGCTACTGCAAACACTGGAAGCAACACTAATGGAACCCCGAACAGTAACGCCTACCTCTCAAGCAGCGGCTACTCCAGCGCGTCACAGGTGATGCTGAACTCAGATTCCTCTGAGACAGAGCAGTCCAGCCGTGGTGATTGTCACAGCATGCTGCATAAGTACTCTCCACGGGGGTCTGTATCTGACATGTCAGACGGCTCCTCCAGAGACAGCCCTGAGCCCATGGGTTACAGCATCAAGAAGGAGCCCTCAAACATGGAGATGGCCAGACTGGAAATCAGTGGGATTCCTAACAGCATTCCTAATGGGATTGCCAATGGGATGTCCACTGGCTCTTACCATGGCAGCCACTCTGCTCTGGTTTCTTCTCACCAGCAGAGCACCTCATTGGCTGACAGTGCTGTTGACTATCACCACAAACAGCAGCAGCAGTGCCTCATGGACAGCTCCAGCCCGGTTCCTCAGGCCACCTCTGCACAGAGGAGCGTCATCTTGTACCGCTCCAGCAGCGGCTGTTACCCGATGGAAAGCCAGAGGCCGGAGGACCAGCAGTCCCAACAGAGCCGACAGCTGCAGCACTCCTCCAGCTCCAGGTTCTCTGACAGCTCAGTGAGCATTAATGAGGTGGCAGAGAAGCTGGAGCGGACCAAAACCCTGGATTCGCCACAGTATGAATACACCAATGGTCACGCTGATTCAGAGGAGCTGCAGCAAAGGTACAATCTCAACACCCAGCAGCAGCGAGAGAAGCATCATGGGCATTACTACCAGGGACAAGAAAACAGGCTCCAGCACACAGAGAACCACCAGAACCCTTTTGCCCCTGATCTAATCCACAACACTGAGGAGGTCAAGTCCTCCTTTTCACAGCACAACGGCTACCTCAACACCCTGGATGAAGAGCCTCCAGTGCTCACTTATGAGGGAGGTCCCCGAGCTGACGGTTTCTACCAGGAGAACTCCTCCGGAAAAGACACCTCGTCCAGTGACGGGGATCCTCGTAGCTCTGACAAGGAGGGCTCCACAGACGATGAGTCTCCTTCCTCATCATCCTCAGACATCAGCAACTACCACCAGAAGACAGCGGGCACCATCGGCTCGCATGGCGACTGCCAAGCCGAGGTCAAAGCCACCGCGCTGCCCCACAAGCTTCGCCTGAAGTACAGAGCTCTGTCTAATGGAACATCAGGAGCTCAGGTGGAGGCAGTGGTCAGCGCTTCCATGTCAGCATCCCCCTCTCCCACCCTGCCCCAGCATCCCTACTTGGCTTTACCCAGCAACCCTCACAGCAGCCAGATGGGTGGGGAGAGCAAAGAGGTGGAGAATGAGACTGAGTATCCCGAAGAGGTCAAACCTCAGGTGAACGAGAGGGCGGATGCAAAACAGGAAGGAGGGAGAAAGGGATCCAGTGGAGGGCGCGGTGGACGCAAGAGGCGTGAATAAGGACAATTCAGAGCCTCTGCAGCATTTTTCTGTCCTGTCTCTTCAGCAGACAACTCACATGAACACTTCACAAGACTGAAAAGAAGCCAGCGGTCTGTGTGAGGTGTGGTTAAAATGTGATTTCACCATCAACTCTCACTGTGTCTCCTGTTTCTATGTCCTACCTCCCGCCTCAGCCTCTGATCTGAATACTACATCACCTTACAAGGGAGGGAATCCAATGAAACTCTCCAGGACTGCAGTCTCAGACATTTCCTATGTGGAAAATGTACACATTATTCAATTGTTTCATTATTCTAAACTGCCTTGGTGGCTTACGTGTCTACTGTGGCATTATGGGAAAATTCCTTCAACCAAAGAATTCACATCTCTCTTTTAGCATGCCCCCTTTTGACACATACATTCTTCCCTCCCTCCGTATCATTTGATCCTCTGCCCTCACTTTTGAAGCACTTAGATTGTATATTACTGTGACATATAAATTTGCATATATGGATTATATATTTTAAGAAGAAAAATGTGGCAAAAACAACAAAAATAAAACCGTGGGATGCAGAAGTTGTAGACTTAAAAGTGATTAGCTTGTTCATGTCGAGACACCTTGTACAGTCGGTCCTCTTTGTCTAGAAAATGCCTCAAAGATTTTGTTTTTTCTGAAGTATGAGCAACAACTTGTAAAACAAAAACAAACAAAACAAAAAAAAAAAAAGCAGAGGATGCACTTTTGTTATTGTGACCGTGATCCTCATTCAGGTGATCTGAACTCTTACACAGCATCAAGGCCAGTTATTCGCATATCAGTTAAGGCTATGCAGTCACGCGTTTGCTGTTGGCAAAACCTGACAAGCACAAGGCGAGCCTCGTTTGCCAGCCATTCAATGAAATCAATACAGCTTCATTTACCAGACAAAAAAAGTGTCTGTCTAATAAATGAAACGGCTTTTCAGTCACAACCAGCAAAGCTGCTCTCTATTCATGCGGTGCCTCTTTATCGTTTGTCCCTTGTCCCCACACAGGCTGATCTCTTGAACGCTCCCACTCACCTCCGCACTGAGTTGTTTTAGCTCCAGTAGCTGCAGTAGTTCACACAGTCTGTAGAACTGTTTCACTTCCTGGTGCCTGCCTCTGGCCACTATGTATAAATGTAAAGTTGTCTCTTAATCTCTTGTATACTGCTGTCATTATTTTATTATTATTTTATTAATATTGTTATTTTCTACTATATGTGATTATTATTTTGGCTATTATTATGTGTATTTTTGTGTCATCCTGTTGTGTCATTTTGCTCTATGCTCTTCCTGGTTGTGCAGTGTATTTACCCATGCTTCCCTGTGCCCTGGTTACCATTTGTACTCTGTGTTATTGTATAACCTGTTGTTCGCCGAAAAGGCTTTACAAAAGAAAAAAAATTGAATAAGGCTTGTCCGGAAGTGATTATGTATTGCTATACTTCACGTGGATATGCAAAATGGTTACAAAAAAAACACTCATTTTTGATTGTGAACATTTCAAAATGAGGAAAAAATAAAAGGTTGTTGAATTTATTCATCTCTTGTGATGTTTTTCCTAGTTTTGTGGAGACAGATGTGGTACTTTTTAGCTTTTTTCTTCATTGCAGTCAGTCAATTCAGTGTTGAGACAGTTCAGCTCAGCCAAAGCGATCCACTGAAATAAAACATCACAACAACATTCAGACTGTGTGGTGCTGGATAACTATGCAATGAATTTAACCTAGCTTTGAAAAGTCAATATTTTATAAAAGGGTTCCTTTTCCTGATGAACTCCTCAGTGATTTCAAGTTTTAGCTCAAACATAAAAAGAATGAGTTGAGACCATGTGGCACCTTGATTAATTTTTATAAAGTGGACGGACATTTATCTGGACAAAAAGAATCTGCAGGCAAATTGCTGAATGTGTGTCTATGCAGGCACTCAAGGTAGAAAATTATTGTATCAGGAGGTCAAAACCACAATCCTCGCGACTATAAAGGACTATAACCTTTTATAACTCCAGCTGGAGCGTGCGGGAGAAGACTGTCTGAAACTGTGAAGCAAAGACCGCATTAAAACATGTACAAATACAGTTTCAGTAGACTAATACACTATAAACTTTAATTAAAATGAATACTACAAAAACAGGAACCTTTCTATAAATAAAAATTGAGATAAATTACCAAAGAAACATTTCAACACTTTCTTTTCCGGGTGTCGTGTAGTCCGCTCTGCTCACTTCTGTAACACCACGGTCCAAACAGATTAAGATCTAGAAAAGTCACACCGTGTATCAAACTACAACAAGCTAAAAAACAAGTTACACAACTGTCTTGGGAGAAAAATGCGTCAGTTTATGAACGCTCTGTGCAGCAGCCTTCATCTGACCCTGCTGTTAATGGAACAATAGCTGAAGGGAACAACCAGTTGGCATGGGTAGATGATGCCACTGGCAAAGGGCTTACATAAGACCCATTACAGGGAGGGGGGGAGGGAGGGAGGGAGGGCCTATCAGATGCAGAGGTGTTGCAATTCCAGAGAAAAGCCCAAGTTTGTGAGAAACCCAGCAGGACGGCAGCTGTGATCTGGATATGTCAACAAGGCACGAAAGGCTGAAAACCACTGGTGAACATGTCTTCATGTGCAAAATCATATCACAGGATAGAAATCTGCGACTTGTGGCTGAATTCAGACGCAACTGCAATAAACCCTGTGAGGAGTTTACTGTTCCTGTTTTGTCAGTTTCAGATTAATATAGGAAGGATGTCAGTGGGTGATTCAACAGCTGACCTCCCACAGAAACACAGTTTTATGAAACTCCAACACAGATGGTACCCTTCATGCCACCGTCTGATTTGAACAAGGTGACTTTCCTGAGAAAAGGCAGTGCTTTGTAATGCGCCATCTTCCCCAGCCTTTCTTCAATATCTCCTCTTGTTTTCTGTTTGGTCTCGCCCTTTTCCCTGTTGGCTGCCTTCGTCTCCAACCCCATGTTTGAGCATTAAAAGCTGCTTTGTGTTGTGCGGAGGCTTGCGAAAACAGGACAGGGGAGTAAGAAAGTAGGTCAACAAGGAGGGATAGGAGGATGGAGGGAGCGAGGGAGAGAGAGAGAGAGAGGGGGGGGGTTATTCAGAGTGAAGGAGAAAAAGGGAGGGAGGGTTACGTCACATGCCTCTACAGTGTAAAGTCAGGCAAACTACGCAGAAAGAAACTCTTGCTGTTTGCGCCTGAGGGAGCAGGTCAGTAGTACACACAAACGCACACAGTGATTCACAGACGTATTACACTAAAACCTTATTGATTTGATATGTATTCCAATTTGACTGACTGCTCATCTGTGTAAGCAGGACTGTCCGTTGGAATCATTTATTTGATTTCCTTCTAACTGTAGAAAATCCTTATTGCTTTTCCAATTATGATAAACCTTTCAAGGTAACAGGGAACACTAATGTTTGTACATATATAGAATTTACAAATATGACGCACATGGGCATACAAAGTGAAAATTGGACCAATAAAAATGGAAAAATGTCATATATATGTACACTGTTGCCCATAAAGCTGGAATAAAAATGTTTTTACCTCTTCCTCACAAATAATTGTGACAATGTGTATTATGTAATAACTGCACCTGGTCAAAGGTCAGTAAAACCCATGTAGTTTGATAAATGACAGTGATGCTTATTAGATGCTTATTTTTACATTTAGTTGATGATACATTTTACTAAAAAAGTTACTTTTTCGTCAGTGTCTCTGTGATGATATTATTATAATAAATGGAGATACTGTAAATAACTTAGGAATGGTCAAATGCAGAAAACCACCAAATATTTTTCTAGGTCTTTAAGGGTTAAATATCTTAATTTCAGGAAAGTATTTAGTGTCATCTCCATCTGTGCATATCATGTCTTTGACTCTTGCATGCAGACATGAGATCTACTCCTCTAATCTCATGGTGTTCTATTCAACACATGCCAAATGTTTCTTATTGTTTGGGCTGCTTTTTTTCATGGGAATGGAGGTCACACTAAATACCAACTTTTGCCTGTAGAAACCATTTACTTCTGATATTTGTATGTTTGTGTGTGTGCATGTATTTTGTGTATTTTCCTCTTGTACTGTATATCAGTAAAGGCACTGAAGCATGAATGTATAGGCTCATTCCAACCCTGCAAGCTAAATGTGGCCTTTTGCCAAGACTTTTTTTTTTTTTTGCACAGTATTATGTATCATGTATTACATTTCCTTGTGACAGGAGATGACAGTGAGTTATGGTGATGTTAAGAGTTGCCAAGTTTTTTCTCATCTAAACATTTTGCTTTGACCTCATTTAAAGTTAGATCTCATTCATCCCTCAAACGCTCGATCTGACTGTCTGTCATTCAGGTGAATGCGGCGAATAGCAGATGTGTTTGTTATGTGACTTATTTCATTTAAAGTTTTATGTGACAGGGAATTGATTCATTCATCAACACAACCATAAACACTGATATGAATTTAATTTGTCAGCTGTGCTTGATGGTGTTAAAAAGTCATCCTACACCTTGAAACAATAAAAACAAAAATGAGCCGGTATGGTTTAATTCTACAATGTTATATATATATATACATATATACATATATATTAAGTTAATCAAAGCTGGTGTATGTGAATGAGTGGAGGAGGATTGCTGATGTTATGAGGATATAAATCTGCTCTGAATGCACATCAACATTGCTCTCAATTATTATGTTTTAACAGTTTATGGCTAAGGTTTGGTAGGTTAAACCTTCAAAAAAATGAGTGTAAGTCAAAGCAGTGTCAGAAAAACAACAGTGTGAGTGCGTGTGTTGAAAAGAGAGAGAGAGAGAGAGAGAGAGAGAGAGGGTGGGGGGGTGTTGGCCCTGCGGTGATGCGGTGATCAGGTTATGTAACCAGGATGCTGCAGCATGTAGGTCAGCAGCACAGGGAGAGGCAGGGATGGGGTAAGGAGGATGAAGTGAGTTAGACTCACTCAGCAACCAGGGCTTTTTACGAGTATGTGATCTCACCTCTGGATCTGACTCACTTTGCCCACTCGTCCGCAGACATGAGGCTGAACCTTTATTTTATCATGCCGAGCAGATGTCAGATGCCATCACCCACTGCAGGGAGACGTGCCGGAGGAGCTTCACATTCACACACCGAGGGGAGGAACACATCAGGAGTTCAGTGCTGCAGAAACAGGCTTATGCAACAGAGACACACTGACCCATCTTTAAACATTAACCAAGTAGTGGGTGTATAGAACACCCTTCTATTTCACAACCTGAACCTTATTAACTCTAAAAACAGGGTGTTCTGATTGGAAATAAAGGGGTAATAAATTATAATAGAGTCAGACATCATTAGCTCATTACCAGCCGCCAATAAATTATGGTCAGGACTGGAGCAGGATGAGTCAGGATGGTGTCTGAGCTGTGGTTTTTCAACAAAACAGTTAAAGAATTTTATTCAGTTGTGATGAACATTAGTTTTAAATCCATTTAACTTCAAAAAAGCCTGTGAAAACCTGACTGGTTGGAGATTAAATGAGTCTGTCCTTCAGCTAATCAGCTATTTACTTTATTACATGACTGGAAACAGAAACTGATGAAGAGTTTTCATTGACTTTTAACAAAATATAAGCGCTTCTCCTGAATTTCCTCCCAACCACAAAAGTATTTAGATAAATATCTGGTGTTCTGAGTTGACCTTTATGAAGCATGTGTGAACTATTTATTTTTTCAGTCTGTTAGGCTCTGCTGTATGGTTTTCAACTCAGGTGCTACAGTTACACTTTATTGCATTGCTTTAAAAAAAAATACAAAACAAAAAAAGACAAAAAAAAAAGGCCACACAGATTAAAAAGTACCTCCAGGGCACACAGACATGGTGCCGACCTACTGGGCCCTCTCAATACAAATGAAAAATCTGATACGTTTTATTTCCGCCACAACAAATGGGGCTCAGATTCGGTACAAGGCTGCTGGAAGGCGGAGAGAGTGAAAACAGAGTGGGAGAGAAAAACGACTCCTCTGTTGAACATGCTCGGCTGGCTGCGGTTCAGCAGAGAGTTATGTTGCCATGACCCATTCAATCCCTGCTGCCTCTGTCCCACCAAAAAACTAGGTCAGTGTGTGTGGGTCATTTTATAGATGTGTGTATAACAATGATTTGAGGGCTGCCAACTTCAGTGACACAGACACACATAATGTAATGCACAGCACAATGTAAAAATAGGACACAAGAAAGTTGTGCGCTTCTGAAATGAAAGTAGGCCAACAGGAATAACTGTGTGGGTGTGTGTGTGTGTGTGTGTGTGTGTGTGTGTGTGTGTGTGTGTGTGTGTGTGTGTGTGTGTGTGTGTG
>JAPQRQ010000001.1:17147765-17159001 GCA_037367365.1 Apogon talboti
ACACACACACACACACACACACACACAAAGACAAACGGTCACTCGTACACTCACATCACATGTCTACACTTTACTGTATACACACATATGCACACACTAATCCGTGATTAGTCGTTGGTTATTTTTCTCAGCTGAGTGAACAGGAGACATGCAACTCTTTTACAGTAGTGACACAATGAGGTGGAGCTGGTGACGCATGACTACGGACACAGCTGGACATATAGAGGGATTTAAATACGCAAATGTGACACCGGACATATGTGTGTGTGTTCTGTTGCCTTACACTTGTTGACCTGTTGAAAGTCTTGGATGGAAAGTCTGTGTGTAGATTTTTCAAGATTCAAGAATCAAAGATTTTTTTATTGGCCAGTCACCAGGACATACAGACAAATGAGACACCATTTCTCTCTCGCCTTGCTATTACATGCCATGCAGTTGTTTTTTTTAAATTAAAAAATAGAAAAAGAAGAAATTAATGGTATAAAAAATAAAATAGAATAGAAAATAAAAGATATGAATCTAACCTATTTATAGTAGCAGCGGTAGTGCAATACAGTAACAGTTATGAGGTGAGCAGGGGCATAATGCCATAAAAACAGCAGCAGATATGACAATATTTTCTCAATATGTTCTCTTTGAGTGGTTTAAGAAAAAAAATCCTAGTTTTACACTATTGGTAATAAAGTTGGAATTTTTTTTTTTCAGCCACGTTCCTCTTTTTTATTCCTATTCAAACACCTTTTACCAGGTACAATGATTTACATACTGAGTCCCAGTTACACTTTATCTATGTAGAATAAATCACTTTGTCACAATCATTTAAACTATTTCAGTCCAACTTTACGGTTAACGGTGAATTATCTGGACCAACCTTTGTCACGTGACATCACTATTGCTTCCTTGACACCATACAATGAAATAATGGAAAAACCTTTTAAATCTTGCACTGTAGAGCTAAAACACTCAGAGTTGGTTCTAATGTATCCACACCAGGACAAGAGAATCAACGTAAAAACAGAGAAGGTTATAGAAGGTTATGTGTTTCAATCTCATGTGCAGAGTTACAAGAGGTATTCATATTCCTTTATTCAGTGAAAGGAAAACACCACAGTGGAGAAATACTTTTATAAGTCAAAGGTCAAAGTGTTACTTAAGGGAAAGTAAACACATTATCAGCAAAATACAATTTAAACTAACGTGTAAACAGTGCTCTGTAGTAAAGTGTATTTACAACAAATATTTGGAATAAAGTGTATTGTATGTGTGGAGATGACAGAAAATAGTACTACTACTAGTAATAATAATAATAATAATAATAAATATTACAATTTATCAGGATCACAGTCAAGTGGTAAGACATGAAGCAATCTTTTGTCTTAATTTTTTTTTTTTTTTTTACTTTTAAAACATTTTTACTCTCTTTTCCTATGATTGTTTTGTTCTTTTCTTTCTGTGGAGATTATATATGAAAAAATTCAGACCAGACAACTATATATGTTAAATCTTGTATGTTGTACTATTCATTTCCATCAATAAAGCATTGATAGTAACATATCAAATATAAAGGTGCTCATTATGCAGAATGGCTTCATTTTAAAGTGGAATATTATATGACCTGTTTTTATCACCAAAAAACAGTGAAAGTTGCTGCTGCTGCTGCTGCTGCCTTGGCCAGGGCACTCTTGAAAAAGAGAATTTTAATCTCAATGAGCTTTTTTTCCTGGTTAAATAAAGGTTAGAATAACAATAATAATAAATATCCTCTTAACTTAAAGTTCAGAACAGACAAAAACACCAGGTCGAACAAGAGCCTTTCATGTTTTTTCAGCTCATATGTGTTCTGGTAGGTGGAGGTGTTCACTAGTAAGTACTACACACTGAACCTTGAGTAGAAGTACTTCAGTTTCACCACTACCTATTTATCTGCCTGAGAGCTAAAAATAAATAAATAAATAAATCTTTGAACATCAAATCAATAAAAATCACACTTTTAGAAAGGAGCAGATTAGCACCACCCTATAGACATTAAGTGTTGTGATTTGTGAGTTGTAGAGGTAAAAGGTCTATGTAATAGGTTTTCAGGTCAATACTAGCGCAACAAATAGGCCACAGTACCACACGTGTCTCTGAACTGAAATCTGACACGGTAAATACACAGATAAGGCCCTTAGTGACCTTTAGTTGGTTTTCAGAAAATCAATCTTGGTCCAAATCTGCTCCGTACAGATCTTGTTGAAGGGTTAATCCAGGCAACGTTTACATATATTTAGGTACTTTATAGTTATTTCTATGTTGCTGCTCATCCAGGTTTATGTGTTTTGTATTGTAAGTTGGAACATAAATGACATAACAGTAATTTCAGGGTGATCCTCAGTTTAGACGTCTGAGGATAAACAACACTAATTCAGATTCGACTCTTGTTCTCATGATGCAAACTGTCTGCATTTCTAGTCTGTTTGTAGACTGTTCGTCGCTGTGCCAAGACTGTGTGGGGGAAGTTCATTTCAGGAAAGCGTCCTGATGTGACTCTGTACGTAGTAGAACTCATTAAGACTCACTTAGTAAACAGGCCACGAGGGCAGAGGAGGATAACAAGAGACTGCAAACACAAGATGCTGGAGAAGAATAAAAAATAAACATCTTCCCAGTTGTAAGGCAAGGGGAACATGTGACACTGTGAACACACACAGCTGACCAGAGTCCAAACCAAAAAGAAACACCAAACCTAACAAAATAATTATTATATCGACTGAAGAAGTAAAATCACCTTCCAACATTTTCCCTCAAGTCTGTGGTTATTTAAGTAGAACAATACCAGGCTTTATTTATTTACTTATTATTTATTTGATTTATTTATGTATCTAAAAAACTGGTATATTAATAATTGGCGCTGCCAACATCAGACATTTTTTAGTTCTGTCTCTGTTGTATTTTTTAATATGTCGAAGTGCCAAGTGTATTTAATAATTTTTCACTTACTTTGTCTGATGTGTTATTAATTGTACATTTTGTAATACATAACCTGTATTGTACTCATCTGTGTTTAGCTATGTTACATTTATGTTTTAAAAATGGTATATTTTTAAACATTTTGCTACCTTTTAGGGTAACAATTCAACATCTGTCCAGGGACTGCAGATGAAAAATAGCTATTAGACTAACTGGTACATTTACAGCAATGTGAATTAATGTACAATGTCCCTGTTAGATTAATAGACACATAAATAAATTCATTAATTCATTGATTAATTAATATTCTGAACTGGCAGCACAAAAAAAATAGACAAATTAAAGTTTTTTATTACATATTAGGAAATGTCACATATTTTCTGGAAACTAGGTTAATATTACAGGTAAATGCACAAAGGTTGTGTTTGGGCAGATTAAAAAGCACCAGCTACGCACTGATTATGATGATAATGATGATTTTAAGTCAAACCAGAGGAACATAATCGTTAAATATGGAAATAACAGCTCTAAACTGTCCATGGAGGTCACAGCCATGCGTCACACACATCTGTCACTTTGGACTTGACTGGACCCTTTATGTTGGTTGAAGCTGCATCAGGGCGGAGAGGCAGCAGAACAACTCACACCGAACAGACACTGAGATATAAATATTTACAGTCATTATAACAGTAAACTTTAATCTTCTTTGTCAAATTCAAGAAAATACAGAGAATATAAACATACTATTATTACTATTGTATTACTATCACTTATTAGAGCTAAACTGATTCTACAAGGCAAAAGTGAGTATTCAGTGTGACCTCAATGATAAGAAACATTTGAGATGTGTTAAACAAAACCTGATCTAAGATATATTGGATTAGTGCAGGAAAGTTCAAGACATGTTAGTGCAAAGGCAGTTTACACTAAATAGTTGATAAATCGGTCTATAGAAGCAGAGACTGAGAAATGCATGTGTGGTGATTACAACTTTACTAAAACAACAAACAATGGTGGCCTCACATCTTTCGGTATAACTGGCTTATTTTAAACCGTCTTCACAGTAATTTTCCACAGACATTCTGTCTGGTTTTAAGGTGGTCAGCGCTCATGTGATGTAATATTCACCTAAAGCAGGGGTGGGCAATCCTGGTCCTTGAGGGCCGGTGTCCTGCATGTTTTAGATGTTGCCCTCTTCCATCACACCTGGTTCAATTAATGATCAGTTCATCACCAAGCTCTGCAGAAGCCTGATAATGATGTAATGACATCCAGGTGTGCTGGAAGAGGGAAACATTTGAGGCCCAAGGATCCAATCAGTTGCTGCCTGAGAATGAAGCATGAATGAAGATGAGCCAAAACTTCGCCTCTGACACCACCTACTGGTCAACTCCAGTCACTGCTGATTCACTTGACAAAAAAACAATTAATGTTCCAGCAAATTGAAGAGCTGAAGTATGCACAGCAGTAAAAACAAGTTTGGGGGGAGAGAGAGAGAGAGAGAGAGAGAGAGAGAGCCACAACAGCTTCTAGAAACCAAAGAGGAAGTGTACGTAATAGGTCTTTAACCCTTTCGTTCAGACAATAGAAGATTTATGGCATTCATTTTCTAATGTTTTATACCAGGTTTCATTCAACATGTGTTTGTGCTCCTTCTTGTTATGGGTTCAGGGTCATAATAAATATTAACTTTAACCTTTACAATCCATTTAGTTCAATTGTTGTGTGTCTTTTGAGGTGGTGTACACATTTCCTGTATTTTTTTGTTGTATCTGAAGAAAAGAGAATGAGAAATAAATATTTATGCTCATTTCAACCCTGCAAAAACAAAGATAAAGGTGGTACAGTACTGTATATCCCCCCAACCGGACATTATGTTCATATCAACAGGCTAAAAAGAAGGATTTTCTTAAAAACAGTTTCTCTGAAGACATCAGCGCTATTTAATACTGGAGAACAAAATAAATAACTATGGCACTGTGTGAAGTAGGAAATTGGCTTTATTGGCTAATGGAGATTTACTACTAATACAAAATGGCAAGTGCTTAGATATAACTTTAAGCATAAATCTGTTAAATAAAACATTACAACATGCACATGTAGGCTTAAATTATGACAATTATGTTGACAGTTTTACAAGTACATGAATATGCAGCCAGCAGACAGAAAAACAGACACATACACAGAACCAGATACAGTAGAAGTCATTGTGTCGACCCCTCCCTTCACGTTTCAGCTGCCACGTTAAGTTACCAACCGTTCACCATCCACAGTGGAATTAAATCTGGACCCAGTGATAGTGTACAAGCCCTCGCAAAAACTGGTTTTATTCTTTTTTTTAAACATATATATCGATGAGAACGTGTACATATGACCAAATAAATGTGTGTTAAATGTGTCAGACTTCACACTTGTACTCATTTTTAGTATTTGGAGTAAAGTATCTGACAGTGTAAGAGATGTCCAATGGTACATCACTGGGTTCACTGATTTAATTCCTCAGATTACATTCACATACTCGAGCGCTTCATTTTCACATCCAAAAACGCACTTTTTAGACTGATCTCATTCATAGCAAGCAGTGAGTGAGCCTGTTTTATTTATATTTTCCTCAATGACAGACTCAATAAGCAGAGTATCAGCTACTCAAGATCCTTCAACATTAAACAAAGAGACGGTAATGGAGGCAAGACTGATGAATATAAACATGTAACAAGTAGTACTTGCTTACATCTCCTTCATCTTACAGCAGCCGATAAAAGAATCAGCTTCCTTCATTTCGGATAATACTAACCTGAGCTGTGTTTTACATACACTAAAGCAGCCTAAATACATATAAGTTTGGAAATAATCAAAGCACAGACAAGTGAAGAGAGGATAGTGATCAGAATTTAACCACAAAACCACATTTTTATCATGGTTTTTATAACAGCTGAATACTGAAATGCATTAAATAAATGTTGATAAAATAAGTTACAATAAAATCTTTAACTAGAATTGGACAGAACACATCTTTTAGGGAGTCTTATGATCTCCGGTGTGATCTGCAGGACGGATCTCACACTCAGGGCCAAGCGAGACTACTTTCTCCTCCTCATCCCTTACTTGTTCATTTGCTTTCTTCTCCTGGGTCAGCGCCTCCTGTTACTCATTCAACCACACAGGCTGACGTTCAAGTCCAACATCTGTGGCTCCGATCCCAGACAGGAACCAGCTGGATCTCCAGACAGACAGATCCATTTTCCGCAGTGGAACTGTGGTGACACATGTCTGTTTCTGCCCGAGCTGCTGTTTTTGATGTTTGACGTCTGCATTCAGGTCAAGTGAAAGCTTAAGCTCCAGATAAAGTGTCCTACATGCACTGGAGCAGACTGTTAGTTTGTATTAAAGGTCCCGGGTAAACTGTGGTTCATTTACATGGAATGATGGAGAACTAAAGGAGAGTTCCTGTAAAAGTCCTCATTTATTTCTGTGTTTTCCTAACATGTCTGTTCTGTAGACATGGTACGCCTCTGTTCCAACAGTCCACTCTTAGTGTTGCTGCCACAGATGAGGCTGTCTCCAGGTCAGCCGGAGCTCTGTTTGGCAGCTGCTCGTGTCTGGTGACAGTGAGGACAGGAGGAGGTGGCAGTGAGCAGCTCCTGTAGATGAGGAGTGGAGCTCCTCTGTTTTCTACACGTGCTCCTAAAGTTCAGCCGGTTCTTCACTTGTTGTGTCGGGTTTTGGGTTGAGTTCCGGGACTGGGCAAGGGGCCAAAATGTTTCCCGTGGCTTCTCCAGCGCTGGCGCAGAACAAAGTCATAGTTGGCAGTGGTGCACATGGCGTAAAACACATTGGCTTTGTCAGGAATCTGGAGCTCTGAGGCAGAAAGAGAAATGAAGTGATGAAGTGTTGGAATTTACTTTCAGTTGACAGTTCCGTTTTTCCCTCTATTTCAGGTGGGGATCTCTCACATTTCACAGTGTGAGTGACTTATTTTCTATAGTGGTCAATTCAGTGAGAACAGTAACAGCTGTGACAGGGCTGAGAGCAGTAGCCATAATTTGTTTGGGAAATTGGACAATTTTTTCCCCACTCTGCACATTAAAAGACTGAGCCCTGTGCTCTTCTACTTCACTCACAAACTGTGTTCGTGATTTGTGACAACTAGTCTTCCACCATCTTAAGGCACTTTCACTTGTACCTCATTTGGACTTTCTAGTATTTCTGTTTGACCTGTTAAAACCTCCTCTAGACCTTAATGTGGTCTCGGTCTGGAACAAACTGAATCTTGGCTTGGTTCGTTTACAGGGTAAAAACACTGTCTGGGCAAATTACAGGAAGTTGTGTGAGGCTGTCAGCCCCAGTAAACAAAAAAGAAAAGAAAAACGGAAAACGGAAGAAGTTAAAACCAATGAATGTCAAGCAAATGGGCAAGATACACACGGATGACGCAAAGTTGTTTATTGGACTGGACTGGCCATGCTTACCACATTAATTGTGCTTTGTGTATTACTTAAAAGAAAGAGAGGCACAAATTCAGTAAAAAAGCGCCATAAATGCACCACACTGGATCTTTTCATTCTGTAAATTACAGGCGAGGGCAGAACCTATGGGGAGTTAATATGACCACTGCCGGTCAGAAGTGACGTACTATCATTTATTCCGGGTGATCGAGTACAGGTAAACAAGTAGCAGCCAGTGAGTGAGATTGAGTGGAAAGTACATGTTCGTGCTTGTTGTTTGTGCAGCTGTAAGCTTAGCACCCTGCCACTGTCCTAGAGACGCCACCCAGCGCTGGCCGATAATGTGTCATCTTAGACTGGTGTCTGCTGCACGGGGTCAGTGACTAGTCCATCTCAGCCCGTGAAGGAGGCAACAGGTCTCTGAAGATGACTGACTGACGGAGCGGTGACTTAGAACTCACACGTACTTGAAAACGGGCTGTGATGAAAGTTACCGGACGGAACCGCTAGTACTTTAAGTGATCTTTTGAAATATCTAGCAGTGAAAATTCACCACAGGTAAAGTTTAAAGGTCTTTTCACAGGCTCAGACTACGAGAGAAGTTACTCACCTTTTCCACTGCTGAGCATCTGGTACAGGCTGAAATCGTGGCAGCTCACATTGTCCATGTTGTGCTTTTCGAGAGCTCTCTGAACCACCTGTGGTGTGTGGTCCTGACTGGTCAACTGGACAAAGACAACGCATGTCAAATCTATGCCTCTATATTCAAAGCAAATTGTCATCCAGTTTTCAGTGCTGTTTCTATTTTCACAGGTACTAGTGTCAGAAATGAAAAGAGACATTTATGATGAAGAACTCATAAATCATATGCACTATAGTTGGAATCAATGATCAGTCACTAGTTAGAAAAAATGCTTGTTTAATAGTTTTGTAAATGCTAAGGGACGCAATACAGCAGCTGTTTTCCACAGGAGGTTAAAGCAGATCATTAAGCAATACAGACTCTACACTGTTCTGCTTTCGCTGTCATTCCTTCTGCTTTTCTTTTTTTGTTCAAAGTGTGCATCCCGCTGACCTCAGATAAACCACATAACAACACCCGTGCCCTTACCAGAATGCTCTTGTAGATGTTACAATTGCTGACGCACTCCACGCTGACCCTGATGATGCATGAGTCAGCGACCTGCTTGTTGTAGACGGGGAGCAGAGTCTGAGCAGAGCAGGCGGACGATGACGAGTCGGGGCTCAGGACCAGAGAGGACGAGCTGAGGTCCGGGTGAGACGAGCTGCAGGAGGAGCTGGAGAGACTCGGAGACGAAGAGGAGATGGAGAAGTCCTCTGCCACGTTGTGAAGGGAGCCTGAGAGAGACTGATGTGCAAAAAGGAAGATTGTACTCCTCTGTTCTGAACACACTAAGGGTCACAGACACGATTTGGTGTTTCTTCCAGAGAGACTACCTTCATTTTGAGGCGGAGTGGAGACGGCTGTGGAGCAGAGAGGTCCTCCATGTCTGAACTGCTGGAGCCGGAAGACGACACGCTGATCTGGTCGGCGTGGGTTTTCCTGAGGGCGCTGTCACTCACTGTTCGCAACCTAGACACAAGCAATAATCATGAGAATAAAAATGTTTTATCATTTAAAACCAGCTGCAAAGTATGACCATGGGAAAAGCACCCAGGGTTCAGGGTCCAGATTTTCTTTACATTGCATGATGACGCACCATGTAGTCATACACATTTATTACAGCGCTATAAATGAATATACAGCGGTGGAAAAAAGTTTATGGACACCCCATACATTTGTGATATATTGCATTAACAATCACTCTGAAGTCACTGAACTAAACCAAGAATTGTTCCATTCTCCAAACCCACATCCTCCCTTCTGCACGGGCTCTGTTCCATCAAGGTCAAAACTGGATATTTCAGCAAGATAATGAAAAACATCCAGAACATGACATGTTGAAACTGTTAAGAATTTAGTTTAGTTATTTCTTCATGTTAACAATCAATTAAAAAAGAAGCATCATTTGCACTTGTTTGCATTTGTCTGTTGCAGCCACACCGTTTGAAACACAAGAAATTGTGTAAAATTTTACAGGTGTCCGAAAACTTTTTTCCATTACTGCACAATAACTATACAATACAACTAATAGCTCCAGACTTACGAGGCCAGCTTTTTAGTGAGCAGACGATGGCTCCACGAGTTGGGAGAGGTGGGACAGGGGTCAACTGGGGGCTCCAGGTCACGGGACAGCTCATAGCTTTAGAAGACAAAGACCATTAAACGAAGAACTGGCTTCACTTAAAAAAAATCATATCCTTAAGTACTGCGATGTATTTCCATAATGTCTGTTGAGTGTATCTCACCTCTCCTGGTCTGTGAGCAGTGTGTGGGCCTGCAGCCACATGGTGATCTGAGTGTTTACTGGAAGGTTGTAGTGGGAACAGGAGGCCTGAAGCTGCCGAATCTGAGCGAGAATCTCAAACTCCTGAAACAGAAGGCAATAAAACACAGCATTAAAAGCTAGAAAAGAGCATAATTTAACAGCATACGGAAAATTCACAAAGATCAGCAAAAGTAATGTGACAGTGAGTTAGGTAAAAATATCACCTTTTGTATTATGTTGACAAAATCTATTTTTACCTCATTGTCACAATAATAGTAGTAATAAACAGCCTGGACACAATATGTATGACATTTTCCTGCACAATCGAAAAAAATTATTACATACTGCAGTGGTTATAACAATATATGAAAGCTGCACTTTTATCATCAAGAGTCAATATTCAGTTTTTCATGATTTACAGAAAGTGCAAGCTCCCATTTTTTAAATAAATCATCTCAATACAAAACAATTTATTACAAATGCAGGGGAATTATTTATACTGCATCCATACTGTGTATTGTAGAATGTGGATGTTGTGTTCTTATATGAAAGACTGGTAGTCATTCATATAAGACACCACTAGGAGGCGACACTTACCCGTCTGCGCTTCTCAAAGTTGATGAGACCACCCTTTGGAAAACAAAATGAAGAATCAAGGTTACATGATATAGTCAAGTGCAATGTAAAAGCAGTGTCTGAAGGTCTGAAGCACTCACCTCCACAGTGTCGGTCAGTGCCGTATCCAGCATGGTGAGCACAGTCAGGTAGGTGCCCAGGTACGGCACAGCGCCGCTGCTCAAGTTCTGACGATATAAAAATCAAACCACATTTAAATTTCACACTTAACTCCGCTTTTAATATGAGAACATGAACACCTGATTCTGCATAAAATGACGCATTTGCATGGTGGTGAAAGTTTTATTAGGTTGTTCGGACAGGATCTGAGGTCACTAGTGGATGCCACTCAAAATACCATAAAAGCAGTTTACGTAAAAACACACACATGTACAAGCACCATCTATCAACATTGGACAGCACGAATATGGGGATATAAAACATTTACGCACAGCCCCACCTAGACTAAGTAAACTACTAAAATGTGGGAAACAGTGCACACACATCAGGTTTGACATCCTTCACTTGGTAACGCGGGAGAGTAACAGTCATGTGAGCTCCAAGTATCTAAAGTTTTTCCACTGAGTATCTAAAAAAACCCAGCAAAACTAGAAATCCTGTGCTTTTTTTAGTTCCGTACACATATGACTTTAAGGGAACTAGAACTGATGACTAAGGTTGAGAGAAACCGACCTGTGCTTTTCATTTCTTTTTACTGGCTGCACAGCTGACATGCTTTGAGTGTAACAGTAGGTCTTACCATTTGTCTGGGGCACAGTCGTGGTGATTTCAAGCCTTCTGTAGCACTACCATCCTGCAAAAAACAGACGACAGACA